>BQNB010002869.1:35785-92447 GCA_026074375.1 Tanacetum coccineum
ATGTTTAGATATATCACATATTCTACATAGAGAAGAAATTAACCACAAACTCCTGAACATCATGCTTCAAAATATCCTAGATTTTTTTAATAAACATAAAAGAGTAACCATCCGGTCCTGGAGCTTTTTGACTACCACAATCCCAAACAGCCATCTAGATTTCGTCCATAGAAACCATGTCATCAAGAAAATCTTGATTAGAGGTGTTAAGCCGATAAGTAGGAAAAAATGGAGGAAAATAAATCAGAGAGTCGTGACAACTAAACTTATCTTTGTAGAAATTTAGGAAAACATATTTAATATCTTTTGGATCAGATATCAACACTCACTCACGCATGATTCCATGAATCATTTGAGATTTCCTCCTAGAGTTAATAAGGCCATGAATTTTTTTTAGTTTTCATCACCCTCCACCTCCCACTTAACTCTTTCTTTTTGAACCAAATCCATCGATTCTATCTTCTCAAGATTATCAAGTTCTTGCAACATATTGATACGAATAGTTTTATCCTCATCAAAAGCATGCCCATCATCCATTTTTTTCTAAATCCCGCAACTCAGCCAATGATGCGTATTTTCTTTTAAATATTTATTTACCAAGTTTTAAATTTATAAAACTCGTTTCACCTTACAAACGCACTAACGGGCAGAGAACCTGATCGTGAGTAGTGTAGTTATGGTAAATTTCAAGGTCATCCCAAGAGCTAAAGAGTGGAAATAAATCTGAGTTTAAAGTGTCATGTTTTTAAAGTTGTTTTAGTGATTAAGATGTAAGAAAATGAATAAGAGGAATTACAGTGGTTTTATCAATCAAAGGAATTGGTATAGTGGAAAACTACTAAGAAGATGAACCCATTTAACTTAATTAAATATCCAAGGTTGAATTATCTTGATCTCAAGTGCAATGTCTAATTCTTGTTTTATTAGTGGTTTCTAAAGTCGATAGACTTGAATATGCATATGCAGTCTATCCTATACTTCCCGCGATTCCGACTCAGTCTAAATCGTATAGGAGGTAGGATATTCAGGTTGTAGTGATTAATCCTAACTATTCCCAAAACATACCTAATAACCTATAAAGATTATTAACCCTCTTTGAAAGAGTTCTTGTGTTTTTTAAGTATATTAAATGATAAGTGCGGTGACCGGTTAGTTCCTACACTAGGGGTCAAAGTCATAGATCCTCCCTAGTACCCGTTGGATCCCATATTGACTAGATAATCTAATAATGGGGCAAGCCAGGTCCAAACCACCCGTACTACCAAAACCCAGGGTTACACGATAGTCAAGGAATATCTAACGAAACCATAATCTAACAGGAAACAATCATAACAAAAGTAACTACATAACTAGGTCAGCACTTTAAGTGCTTAGCTGCTCATGGTAACGGAAACACAACAAGAAATAGAAGTAATCATAGATTGAAAGCTCATAATTCTTACAGTATTCGTATTTGAACGATTAAATACAAAAAGCAAGTAAAGTGTGATCTCCCTTGGACTCCAAGTGGAATTCTTCGAAGGTTAGAAGCCTTTGTCGCCTCTCTAATTGGCTGTAGAGGAAGTGACATTGGAATAGCTTGAATGAGGCCTCTATTTATAGGTATCGAACCTGTTACGGCATAACTTATAAATGTGTTACGCCGTAACCTTCTTACACGGCATTCCATAAATAAGCAATTATTACGGCGTAACCAGATATGGTGTTACGCCGTAACCTTCAAATAATGTCCATAAGTACGTGATCTTCATTCCATATTTTTGGATCTTCTTGGTTACGGCGTAACCATAAGAGGTGTTACGCCGTAACTCTATCTATGGTAAGATTTCCTTTCAAATTCATGTTTACGGCGTAACTAGATATGGTGTTACGCCGTAATATTGTCCTTGATCTTCGTACTTGCTTAATTTATGTTACGGTGTAACCATTTTTGGGGTTACGCCATAACAATCTTCAAAAAATTACACTTTGAGCCCTTTTTCCCTTGTTTCTTGTCACTTTCCTGCATTTCACCTGAAAACTACAAAATGATAGAAAATATCTCATTTTCGAGTGTTAGTGAAACATTTGCAGGTAATATAGTGGGTATTTTTCCACCGAAAAATATTAAATATTTGATGTTATCAATTTCCAACATTTCCTTGGTTACCGACCAGAGCTAAAATGGCGGGTAAGAGGTTCTGCAATTGTTGGGCAATGATTGTCGAGAAGTCAGGTGCTCCTCCTACACCCCCATTGACTCCCTCTACATTCCCATTGACTCCTTCTACATTCCCATTAGCTCCCAACCCCTGGCCATTCCCTTGACCATTCAATTCGTCAACACACTGATCATTACCTCCCCTAGGTCCTCTACCCCTCCCACCTTTACCAACCCGTTCACCCGTTCCCCCTCCTCGTGATTCGGCAACAGGTCGGCCAACACTTCGGGTCCTTACCCTTGGCAGCATTATCTATACGAGGGAGAACATGGGCAACGTTAGGTAGGTAGGAAGACTAACATATATATAGAATATCTTACTATATATAATTATACACATAATACCCCCTTATGGTGTCAACATCAATTTGTGTGAACAGTATTACCAAGTACGAGTAAGTTGTGATAATTTTATAACTACGTTGGCTATCGTATTTATATCCGCATCCTTTCCCAGTCGTACTCAGTATTAAGCTCACACATTTCAATGATTGGCATAACTAAAGCACCAAACCGCTAAGACGCGAAAGCAAGAAAAAGCGAAACACCGCGCACATAGATCCTATACGTGTCACACCCCGCCAAAGCGGAAACACGAGGCGTAACGTCATGGATATCATCACAACACAATGGTGTCAATAATAGAGAAACACTAAAATGCATAACTAAGTCATAAAGACACAATGTGTCATGACAATATCGAAAACCAAAAGAACGACATCTTGTATTAATGAAAAAGGGTTTCACCAATACAAGAACAATACTTCATGAACCTAATAAACTCAAATAACATTCAACAAAATCCAGGCGATAAACATAAACAAACTCAGGAGCAACAATAAATAAAATGGCTGACAAGGGTGATTCTAGGGGTATCTTGGCACTAATGTTTTAAAAATGAAGTGCAAAAAGAGGGTTTAATCACTGGAGGTCAACAAGTCCCATGTAACAACGTCGAAAACCACACACGATATATGCTTTATGGGTGTTCTTAAGTGTTTTTGCCCTTTCTTGAAGATTTTCCATTCCTGCCCAATCAATTAGGTCTTCGAAATGAAGTACAAACCAATTCTTTCTAAAGTCTACAATACTACAGGCACACTCATATTTTGGGTGGATTTTTGGAGTAATTATTATGGAAAACGAATATTAGGTGAAATCTCACCAAAGTAATAAAGGGTTAACATTCATTCCTTCCGGCAAAAGATTAATGATAGTTAATATAAGAAAAATATTTTGTCAAAAATTTAAAATTGGCATAATGTTCAAAGAAAAACTAGAAAATCAAAGAGCAAAACATAGGTCAAGTATAATTTCTAATCCCATCCCCCCCACTTGATTTGTCAATGTCCCTATTAATAAATAAGAAATGAAATAAAAGAAGTGTAGAAATTAAGAAAAGAACCTCTCCCTGAGCATTGCTTCAAAGTTTGAAATTTGGCGGAAATCTTAATTTCTGTCTTCCCGCAAGCTCTTTATCCCCTGTGATCACAAAACAAACCAAAGCATAAAATCGTTCTACAAGAATTATGAAGTGTACAGGAAATAAAAAAATAACCACTTTCTAAGGAAGTCACGGTTGCCTTAGCATTACGCAACAAGAGCCTTTTCAGAAAAAAAACCACTGGTGGCCCAAGGACGAGTTTAGTCTCGGAGGGCCTTCCAGAGAACATACACCCACTAAGTTCATTTACTTATACCCAAGGTTTTAGACAATGGTTATTAAAACTAAATTTTTTTTATGATTTCAGAAGGAGGTTACGGTGTAACTAAGATGGTTACGTCATAATCAAATGGTAAAAATTTTAAGTTCTAAGGTGTTACGGCGTAACCAGTAAATGTGTT
This sequence comes from Tanacetum coccineum, assembly GCA_026074375.1. Lineage (NCBI taxonomy): Eukaryota > Viridiplantae > Streptophyta > Magnoliopsida > Asterales > Asteraceae > Tanacetum > Tanacetum coccineum. The sequence continues at coordinate 39,831 of BQNB010002869.1, forward strand.
ACGTCATAACTGTAGTGGTTACGGCGTAACTAAAGTTGTTACGCTGTAACTGCTGCAAATTCAGCAAAGTTACAACATGATTATGAGTCCATCCAGTCTTGATAATTGCCTTTTAGCTTCTGGATTCTGCAAAACAAAGTAAGAAACATGCAAACCAACTAATGCAAAAAGGAAATTTCATTAAATAAAGGATGGGTTGTCTCCTGACAAGCACTTTTGTTTATTAAAGAGTCTTTAAGTTAGAATCAACAACCTTCTAACGTTAACGTCTAAACACACTTTATTTGCCGCTAAGTTCTTTCCCTAATCATAGCTTTTGAAGAATCGTGCTCGCCAATTCACAAAATCAAAGAGAACGCCCTAATGGTAGGGCTTCATCCTCACGATCAGTAATGCATATAAAACTATGTCCGCCTTAAAGAAATATTTTTTTTACTTTAATAGTTTTGGAAGTTAACAATAGGGGGGGGGGGGATCGTGGTTTCGGTTTTCCTCGTCCCCAATTCTCTCTATCCACAATTTTGTCCTCCTCAGTATGCTTTGTCATGTGCATGCTTCATTGGTTTCTTGTAGTTTTTGTATGACATTTTTTTCCCAACATTGTACCATAACGTAAACCCTTTCTTTCCTATTCTTAAAATACTCATTTAATAAATGCTCAATCTCTTTATTGAACACCCTGTTATATTTGTTAAATCTTCTGGAATATGGTTACCAAACTCCTTTGTGTATTTCTCCTCAATATCGTAACTATCAAGAATCCATTTGTTAAAAGTAAATTCACAATCAATTTCATGTATGTTTATTATATGTCCAATCCTAATGTTCATCCATTCCCTTCAATTGATAATTACATGTACGCCGTGGCCTTATAAGTCGCAGTTAGTATTTCCTTGTTCCCGGATGTACCCTTAATGGTTTTGGTATTGGAATCATTTAATTCGTCAATGTAAGGGTCCTGAGGTTTTACTAAACTCATAGTTTTTGGTCCTACCCATTTGTAATACCTTCATTACCCATTATGTATCATTAACATTCTGTTGTCCATAATGAACTTGAAGAAAGTCAGCAAATCCCATGCAACTTCCTTTCATGGTTTGTCTTTCATGATCACAAAAACATATCCACATCCTAAGTGACCCCTACTTTTACCCCGAAGACTTCATTATATCCAAAGCATAATGTCGAGTCAGGGTCACATGTAGGCCACATCCTACAATCTTTACCATTTTTATTATCATTAAGTTTACAATGAACGGTTTGCAACAATGCCATCCTTAACTAATCCTCTTCTATCTCTGGTGAAAAACCAATTGGTTTCTGCTATTTCAATATCCTGTGGGTTTTAGGAGTTCCAGAGGTCCTTAGTTTCCTTGTTTAAATTCTAAGCAGCAAGGGATTCTTAGAGAATAAATCCTATTCCTATTTCAAGAGGAATTAATGGTTTCCTCTTTTGTCCAGTGTCTACCATGTAAATTTCCACCCCCTCGATGCAGCACTGGTGCGACATTTCATGTTCACATTTCAAATTATAATCCTATCAATCACTGCCTATTTCGAATGAAATTTTTTTCTTCGTTAAACACATCGAGATTTAGTAGGACGATTTTGCTCTAGAATGGTCCTTCCTAAGATTATAACATCATCACAGCCGCTTTTACAACGAAATTACACAGAAATTCTAATGTCCCAAATTTCACCAAGATATCGATAGTTCCTAGGGGCTTGTTTGTTTATGTGGTATTTTATATGATGCTAGTGTCTCTTAATTTATCTAAACCAAGGTATTCATAGACACTTTAAGTGCATGAAAATTATCTTAAGCATCTAATGTGGTAATAAGCATAAAAACATGGAGTATCAATTATTAAAAGAAGAAGAAATTTCCCGGGCTTAGTTGTCCTTGGGGTAACCGACAGGGTGCATATTCTCCAATAGTGTTTGTCCATCAGCTCTGTCTACTTTTTTTTTTTATTACTAGTTTTAACTGTCGATGGAATAAACTTATCATCACCTTTCACTAGCTGTCCGAGGCTTTTAAAAGTTGCCTGTTTTAATGATAACCAACTTTCATTTCCTGTCTAATTTGACTTAAATGATCTAATTTAAGCATCCTTTATGTTCTCTCACTCCTTAGCATTACTCATGCGTTTTTGTTATCTCAGCGGTTTAAAAAACCATTCGTTAACCTCATTACTGTTGTATGAAAAACGTAATCCTGTGCAATGTTAAACTATGGTTTTATCAGTGGTTTCAAAAGTCGATAGACTTGAATATGCATAAATAGTCTATCCTATACTTCTTGAAATTTTCGCAAATCAGTCCCAAAATCATCTAGGAGGGAGTTTATATATCCAGTTGCAGTGATTAATCCTACTATTTCCCAAAACATATCGTAATAGCATGTTAAAGATTTTTTGTTTACCCCCGCCCCCACCCTTCAGAAAAAGAGTTCCTGTGCATTTTTAGTATTGAGTGATTAGTGCAGTGATCAGTTAGTTCCTACACCAGGTAAGGAGTTAGTGATCCTCCCTAGTACCTATTAGATCCTATATTGACAAGAATAAAATCTAATTAGGGGCAACGCCTAGTCCAAACCACCCATACTACCAAAACCCAGGGTTACACGATAAGTCCCTAGGAATATCTAATGAAACCATAAATCTAACAGGGGAAACAAACATCATATAACAGAGTTAATAACTAGGGCAACACTTTAAGTTCTTTAGCCCGCTCATGTAAACAACTAGCGAAAACCACCAACAAGAAATAGAAGAAATCATAGATTAAAAACCTCATAATGTCTTACAGTATTCGTATTTCCAAGGATTAAATACAAACAGTAATAAATTGTGATCCATCCTTTGGACTCGCAGGTGGGGATCTCATTTGAAGGTTGGAAGCCTTTTGTTGCCTCTCCAATTGGCTATGGAGGAAGTGATGTCAGAAATAGCTTGAATAGGCCTCATTATTATAGGTAGCAATAGCAAAGCTGTTACGGACGGCACACCAATAAAGTGTTTACGAGTAAAAACGCGTAACCTTCTTATACGACATTCCATAAATAAGCAACTGTTACGGCGTAACTAGATATGGGTTACTCTGTAACCTTCAAATAATGTCCATAAGTACATGATCTTCATTCGATATTTGTAGATTCTCTTGGTTACGGCATAACTGGACAAGGGTGGTTTTACCCGTAACTCTATAAATAACTTTGGACAAGATTTCCTGTCCAAAATATATGGTTAAACGGCGGTAACTAGAATATGGTGTTTCGCAATAAAGAGTCCTTCCTTGATATCATCACTTGCTTAATTAGGTTACACTATAACTAATTTTGGGTGTTACGCCCGTTTAACAGTCCTTCAGAATTTACAACTTTATGGAGTCTGTTTTTCCCCCCTCTCTTGTTTCGTGGACTTTCCTTCATTTTTCAATTGGAAAACTACAAAACAAATAGAAAATATCTCATTTTTGAGTGTTAGTGAAACATTTGCAGGTAATATGGGGGTATTTTCCACCAAAAAGTATTAAATATTTGATGTCATCACCATCCAAGTGCTAAAAACCTAAAAACAAATGATTAAGCACATAATCTGGGCATATTTGCATGATTTAGGGGGTTAAATGGCCCCAAAAAAGTATATAAAATGACACCTCATCAAATACCCCTACACTTGGGATTTTCTTGTCCTCAAGCAAATGGGCTTTTCTACCTAGACAATAGCAATATTCAGGGCATTTAACCTACTCTTTAAAAGCATTTTATAACACAACCTTCTAGACCTAATAATTAAAAGCACATAAAGTATATACTAGCACCTCACATAAGTGTTTGAGATTCTCTCTTTCACTTGGGTGTATAATAAATTATAACAACTATAGGAAACGGAAAATCAACACTCATTACCTGTCATAACATATAAATTACTATAGGCTTGGTAAAGAATCAAAACTCCACCGCTTAGGCGCAAGTACAAGTCATTACTGTCAAAGAGGACTTTTAAAGGGTTGTAGGGTGTAGGTGTAAGATAACATAAATGGAAACGGAAATGGATGGGATACATTTGGGGAGTGACTTTTTGGGTGAATTTGGGATGAAAGGGTTAGCTAATTATTTATACGAATACACGCTGATTTGGTTGCTAAGCCAAGACTCAGACAAAGATATACAAACTCTACACAACTCTACATAAATTTCTTTTCATTTTCTTTTCTGTTTTTCTCTTTTTTTGCCGAATAACATAATACGTCACTTGGGGCTTATAGATGTACCCTTACACTTGAACTTTTACATACTTTACAAGCAAACTATTCTATGACCCGAATGGAGGCGGATCAACATAACATGGAGCTTATTGAGCTCTATTGGGGGTATTAAATTATTTCTTCCCCAATTTTTCATAAGATGAATACTACCATAAATCCCAATCGTCCCAAAACCGTATTTACAAGGATAAGGACTTAGCAACCGTGTACTCAATAATTAACTTGTGTTAAAACAATAATGTACTAAAAGCGAGTACATACAAGGTAGGCTAAATCGATTTGGGTGTAACAATTGGTTTAAGGGTTACAATGCTCTTCATTAATAGTCCGGCTTAACCAAAAAATTACAAGAACCGTGAAAAAGGATAGGCTCGGAGGGGTATACTAGGGGTATCCTGCACTAAAAATGAGTGCATGGCGAGGGTGTGGGATAGTTATATGACCGAGGTGACCATCATAACAATTACAGGTTTAAAAAATGGGTTAATCCTAGTGCCTCTTATCTAGCAAATCCTAGTTCTCACTATGCGATCTCAGGATGCATCACAAAAACAAGTTCTAGAATTTAATATACTATCGGTACACTTATATAATTTAATACCGATACCAATGCTCCAGAAAAGGCGACAAAGACCATACGTATACATTCGTAATGACGGAATATACACATATGAATGCATTCGAACCTTAACTCGAACAAGCTAAAGGTATAAACTATCTTGGGTATCAATAATGGATACTTGAATTCCTATAGATCTAAAGGCGAACCTCACATTTTTGGGGTGGAATTTTGAGGGTTTTTGTGCTAGTCATACACATTCCTATCCATGAGACGCTATTAATACTTAGTTTTTGTCGGTATGCATTATAAAAAGTTTTAAATTTTGGTCAAAATTACCTTTTTATGCTATGTTTTGATATCGATTAACAGCTTTTTAAGGGACAAGAGCAATGGAATAAAGATATACGTTTTCATAAGGCATTTTTTAATCCCCTAACAATTTATTTCCCCCTACACTTTAGTTGAACATTGTCCTCAATATTCTATAGAAGTACCCGTATAAACGAATAAAGGGAAAAGAAAACAAGTAAAAGAAACTAGTACTCCCCTGGTTTGCTCAATAATAGAGAAGAAACATGCGATAACTGGTTAGATCGTCCTCCAAGAGTCGTCCAATGAAACTTTCTAAGAACTTCCAAGCTTATTCTCGTCAAATATAACCTGTAATCAAAGACAAAGACAACTACACCAAGCGTAAAATTGGCAGAATATGATATATACAACAAGAGTTTAGGGCTTTGACTCTATGAAAGCAGTAAAGATAGGATGAAAGCGATGATATAATCATAGGTTTCTACAGGTTTGCAACCAAATTACAAATTTTAAATATTGCACATTCTATTTTTCAAAAATACTTGAAATTTTTTGAATCTTCACATTGCTGGAGACGCGACGCCGTCTCCACGTTTTTAATGATTACAATCATATGACTTGAAACTGACGCGAATTAATCTAAACAATTTATTTTAAATATTTGAATATGGTTCTTATAAATTGGATATATCCCCCTACACTTATTTTATGCAAAATACCTTTGATTGTAAATAAGACGAAGTTAAAAACAAACAAAGCATGATTACAAAATGATTCAAACATAATAAAACACATAATAAAAAATAAAACACAAGACACTCCTAAATGTGGGAAAGTAAATATTGGGTTGCCTCTCAAAAAGTGCTATTCTTTATTTATGAGTCTTGTAGCTAGACTCGAAGTCACACGTCCTTACGTGACTTCTTCTTTGTCTGCAACTCCAGTCAAATACTTAGGTCCGAGATCCAGTCATTCTTTATAAAACCTTAATATTTTGCTCATCACATACTTCACTCCTCTTCTCTTATCCTCCTCGTTCCTAAGGTAAACCAACTTTGTGTGTTCTTTTTCTAAGTCTGATAATGAGTTATACTGTTCTATCTTATGGGGCATTTTATAGGCAATTTCATTGGTCCCATTTGTGAACCTCACTACTCCTTTAGGTGGGTCATGAGTCATATTAGATATTGCAACAAAGGGTTTTCCTAGTACTACTTGTGATAGCCTAGGGTCTATGATTGAGCTAATATCCTCAACAATCATGAAGTCTAGGACATACGTGAAGTATCCTACAAAGACATTCCTTCCTTTAATCCTTCTCTTAAAGTTGCTTACTCCTCTATTAGTATCTTCCCTAAGGTTGATTTTTCTTTTCATGATCTAATTATACAACATTTGGGTCATGACATTAAGAGGGGAGTTATGATCTATGTAGGCTTTTTCAACATGTACGTGTCCAATGTTGCATGGTATTTTAAGGTTTGATAGATATCCCTCTATGATGATAGGCTTTCTAAGAAATAAGGAGGGAATCAGGCCACTCATTAGGTACCTATGATATGCTAGTTCGCTCCTAGTCGGGAATGTGTTAAAATATTCTACATCTAACCCTTCAATCATCACACTCCCCTCATCTCCAGGTCCTTCTTCGCGAGAGTCATCATTCCTCCTAATTATTTCAACACACATGACGTCTTCATCGTCCCCCTTTATGTAAACAATTTCGGTGTCAGATGAGTGAGGAACCAAGCCAGACGATTCAAGGAACGAATTGAGTTTATGAGCCTTTTCTGTGATAAATGAAATCGATGGGTCATGTGGTGAGGGTGGGGTGGTTTTGATGTTTTCTGGGTTGCTCCTTTCTTCTAGATCTTCTCTTTATGATTCGTCATTTTGAGGTTTGTTTGGTTGCTCGGGACATATTGTGACAACATTGATCGAACTGTGGATTTGGGATGAGCATTGGGGGTCTCTTGTTGGGTAAGAATGAAAAGACAAAACTAAAGTTGTGGAGTTAACAATCAGTTTCGGGTTCTTAATTATGCCGCTAGGAAGTGCTCTAACTATTCGATTGGCGATGGCCTTCAAAACCGTGTCGATTTTGTAGGTCATCTCGCTTTGTTGTTGTTTGAAATCGGATTCAAACTTAGACAATGTAGCGTCCTGAGATGCCATGAAGTTGGACACCAATCCTTCAATGTTTGATTGATTATTGAAATTTTAAGGATTGTTGTTGAAGGAGCGGTTCTGGATTGAACCATTGGATTAGAACCGGTTATGTGGGTTTGAAAAATTATTTTAGGAATTTTAGGGTTATCTCCACATAAGGTTTGGGTAACTTTTCCATGACGGATTGTAGGTGTCACCAAGATTGTTTTGCTCGGGCTTAAAAGTGTACCACTTACCTCCCGCTTCATCGGTACGCAAGGATGCATATTCAACAAAGGCTTGTTCGGGATTTCCATGCAGTATTAAGTGTCGTTGGGACCACTGCAGATCTCACATGAAGAAGTGATTTTGTTTACTTGAGTAGGTTGCATCGGAGCAAGATGAGCTTCCATCAAGCGTTGAACTTGATTTTCGAGCTCGATTAAACGGCGGTCAGATGTACTCGAGACATCTTAAGGCAAAGCGATTGCCTTGACCGGCTTAGCGAAATCCCTTGGGTCGTTCCAACTTTTATTTTCATAGAGGGCGAGGTCCTCTAATAATGCCCAAGATTCTTCGGTGTTTCTGTCACGAAGCTTGCCACCGGCCAATTGGTCAATGGTTCGTCTTGTGACGGGATTGACATGGTCATAAAAGATTTAGACTTAGAGCCAAAGATCGATGCCATGATGAGGGAATTTTTAGAGTATGTCCTTGAAACGAGTCCATGCTTCAGAAAGAGATTCTCCTTGATGTTGTTGGAACATAAGGATGTCATTGCAGAGTTTTGTAGTCCTTCCGGTGGAAAGAATCGAGCAAGGAAATAAGTAGTAAGATCCTCTGATGTGCTGTCGTGTAGGGTCAATATACTGATTTCTAAGTTTTAAATTTATATTTAGCCAACTTATCCTAAAACAACACTTTAACGGACAGTGTACCCGATCAGGTGGAGTTTCATGGTAAGTAGGGTGTCAAACACTAAAAGTAAGGTCGTTAACCTTATATTTTATCAGTATTTTAATTAATCTAATTAATCTAATTACTTGTTAAACCTATGTTAAACCTAGTTCTAATGATAATGGGGGTTTTCAGCCTGAGAGACTGGCACAGGTCTTATGGTGACATAATCAATTCAATACACAATAAGCATGCAAGAAAATAATGAGAATATAAAAGAGCGGTACAAGCCAAATGATTGAAAACTATATTTGCCATATTAAATCCAATTAAATGTTGGTTTGTTTATTTAGTGCAATGAACGCTTATCTCGAGGCGGCATATCATTCTTAAGACTTAGGCGGGACATCATCCTAAGACCTAGACACGTTGAATCCTGTCACAATTAACGTATCCGCATAAAGCATCCTTTTAGTTTAATTATAATCTATCTAGGGATTAAAGAAATGGTGATCTTGTTAAACCCTAGCCCAACAGGATTTTACCCACTTACTACTTGACGGTATTTTATATACTAGTAGTTTACTGTTCAAGTCTTTACCAATTAATTAAGAACATATTTGTTGAAGCATACGGGTCACCTGCTGGTCCAACTAAGCTCATAATTTAAAGGCAAAGATAGAACATTATTTGTGATCCTATTGGTCCAGTAATATAAAACATGATATGGAGAGCTATCCCAGTATCTAGATTACTTGTTAGGTAAAACTAGACCCAGTTGAATGATAGGTCACATATTCAAACACGTAAACAAGTATTAGGTGATAAACATAATTAAACAATCAACAATTAATTAAGCAATTCAGATTAAAACAAATCAAACATTAAATCTTCTTTAAGATGGCTAATACCCGAGGGTATTAGCCCATAACCATTGTAATTATACAAGCATGATCAATTAACCAAGGTAAACTAAACGTTTTACTGGATAATACCAAAAATTAAATGATTACAAGAGTATAGGAATTACACAATGTCTTTTATGGAATCGTGGTCGATGCTTAACCTTGGCTACTCTTCTTCACTTCAGAAAATTGACTTTTATGTGTATGGTATAAAGAATATGATTTTGCACACTAAAAACTCGTTTTTGAGTCTTCTATTTATAGCCTTTGAAAATTGATGGATATGCCATATTGAATGAGGTCAATACGGCGTATAGGGGTAATTTCCTTGAAGTGCGCGCTACGTTCACAATCAATCAAATATATCTTTCATTCTTTATATTTATTACAGGATCTTTGATTGTTTATCCAGGCTGGATACGACGTATGTAGGAAGTAGGATACGCCGTATTGGGAATTAAGTATACGCGTTTTCTTGTGAAGTCCAGGCGCTGATACGCCATATCTTCTTTTCTCAATACGACGTATTGAGTCAGAAATAAGCAATCTTCAAATATCATCGTTTAAACTTCAAAATGTGCGCCTTTTAGCTCGTCTTGAAAAAACACTTCGTAATTACTGCAATTAACAACTTTAAGCAATTAAGTAACAATTCTTGCAATAGTTATATAAAAGTGAGTAATTTATTCGGGATAAATGATGGTATAAATGCAACGTTATTTGATGTCATCAAATATCCCCCCACTTAAATCCTACTTATCATCAAGTAGACTCTACAAATTTATTGAAAATGTATCCTAACCGGAGTTAAGAATTTTTCCGTTAAGCATTTCTTTCATTTAATCACCTGTACAAGACCAACCTCCTTACGAAATATAGGAAATGAAAACACTCATATCACTCAACCAATCTAGGGTGTAACATTTAATTAGTATGCTCATTTACTCGGTCGTGATTAGTTTCATATCATATGCTTGGCAAGGATACACATCTCCACCACTAGAGCTAAGGAGAAATAAGTCAAAAGGTAAATTAGGTAATTAGGCTTAAGGTTAATCATTCTAAAAATCTTTCACCGAAAGTACAACACCAACAAGGCAGTTGAATCATATATACATGACAATAACGACGGAATAGAGATGTATAATTTGATCACATCCTCATTCGAGTTTAACCAAGGGTTAAGATGAAGAACGATATAGGGTAGGGATCTTTTAACTTTCACCAAAAGTAATAAACCAACAAGGTGGTAAAATTACGCATACATGGCCGTAACAACGTAATAGACATGCATGACTAATGTGTCGTTGTGAGTAGGTATTTTATGTATCAAGTTTTACTATTTATTTTATGCCGACTATACCTAAACACAACACTCTAACGGGCAGTGTACCCGGTCAGATGTAGCTTCGTTGGTAAGTAGAGTGTCGATCACTAAAAACAAGAGCGTTTGTTGGGATTAAAAGCCTCTTGATGTTGTTTAGAAGTTACTACTGCTAAGTGGAAGTTAAGACTGATAAGTTAGTGCTGCTAGTACAAAAGTTACCGTTGTTGGTGTGAAAGTTACAACTGCTTAAAGATTACAATTGCTGGAAGAGTTTATGCTGACAAAGAAGAGATCAAAGACTTATCAGAGAAAAGATAAAGATTGCTTATGTGATAAGTATGAGATATTTTTGTAAAAGATACATATATGTTATTTGTTTACAAGATCATGATAACTTAGGAAAATATTGTAAGCCGGTTAGGACTCCTTGGTGTATAAAAGGAGGTCCTAGGGCATAGAGTTAGATATCTAGAAATTGTTTGTTTTGATATCAATATAGCTTTAAGGTTTTGTAACCCTTACACTATTAAGAGTGTTCGCATTATATTGAGGCTGGAAGTTTGGTAAATTGTTTTGTTATTGATCTTATACATTACCGTTTCATTGAAATTCTTCTTAGTATCATTGACTAGATTCCGCATAGTCTTTGATATTCACAATCAAAGTTTCTATCATAGTTGTTTTGAATTTATTCAATACAACTTAGCCTTATACAAGCTAAGCAAGATCTATTCTATTGGGATCAACACGTGGTATCAGAGCTTGTGAGAAGCTTTAAAAAGAAGAAACTTTACTACACACAAGATCTACTTTTTCAAGAAGCAATAGACTCTCAATCTACTCAAACCATCAAGCTACCCATACTCCAACCTGGTGAGTATAATCTCTGGAAGATGAGGATGGAGCAGTACCTACAGTGTATTGATTACACTCTATGGGAGATAGTAGAAAATGATAATGCACCCATAGTAACAAAAACTGTTAATGGTAAGGAGACTGTTATCCCTCCTACAAGTGTTGAAGAGAAGGCACAAAGAAGGGCAGAGTTGAAGGCAAGAAGCACGTTGTTAATGACCTTACCTAATAAGCATCAATTAAAGTTCAACTTATATAAGGATGCTAAGACACTGATGCAGGCTATTAAGAACGGATTTGGAGGTAATACTACTACAAATAAAACTCAGAAAAATATTCTAAAGCAGCAATATGAAAACTTTGTTACATCTAGCACAGAAGTGATTGAACAAACTTATGAAAGGCTTTAAAAGCTAATAAGTCAACTGGAGATGCATGGTGAAGTTATCCCTCAAGAAGAAATCAATTAGAAGTTCTTAAGAAGTTTGTCACAAGAATGGACAATGCATACTATTGTGTGGAGGAACAAACTAGAGATTGAGACATTGAGTTTGGATGACCTCTTTAACAACCTGAAGGCTTATGAATCAGAGGTCAAAGAGACATCTAGCTCAACCACAAACTCACACAATGTAGCCTTTATGTCCTCTAGTAGCACTAACAGTGCAACTAGAGCAGTTAATACTGCTCAGGGTGTTAATACTACTAGCACTTAGGGTGCTGCTGATAGCTTAACAACTATTGAAAATTTAAGTGACACTGTGATTTATTCCTTCTTTGCTAGCCAACCAAGTATTCTACAACTAGATAACAAAGATCTATAACAAATCAATCCTGATGATCTAGAAGAAATAGATTTAAGGTGGAACATTGCTATGCTGACTATGAGGGCAAGAAGATTCTTGAAGAATACTAGAAGGAAGCTGGACATTGCCAACAAAGAAAGAATTGGGTTTGACAAGTCCAAGATGGAGTGTTTTAACTACCACAAGAGAGGACACTTTGCAAGGGAGTGCAGGACACCCATGAATCAAGACAACAGAAACAGGGAGCCTACTAGAAGGAATGTGCCAGTTGAGGAAACTACTTCAAATGCCTTAGTGTCTTAGTGTGATGGCTTTGGCTATGATTGGAGTGACCAAGCAGAAGAAGGTCCAACCAATTTTGCTCTCATGGCTTATTCTTTAACAAATTTAACTTCTTCTACAAACTCTGAGGTATCTAATGATTCAAATTGTTGTTATCTTGTCTAGAATGTGTAAAAGATCTAAAAGAACAAATGAACAATTAGTTAAAGACTTAAGAACAGCTAGGATAAGTGTTGTCTCTTATAAAACTGGTTTAAAATCCGTAGAAGCTAGACTGTTAGTCTTTAAGAAAAATAAGTCTGTGTATGAGGAAGATATAAAACTCTTAAAACGTGAAATCTATTTAAGAGATTTAGATATTACAGAGCTTAAAAGGAAGTTAGAGTTGGCTACAAAAGAAAAAGATGAGGTTCAACTTACAGTACAAAAATTTGAAAATTCATCAAAAAACCTAAGTAAACTTCTAGACAGACAGATAATGGATAAGTGTAAAACAGGATTAGGGTATAATGCTGTCCCACCTCCCTATACTGGGAATTTTATGCCACCAAAATCTGATTTAGTTTATCCTAGTCTAGATGATTTTGTTGATGTGAATGAGTCTGTTAGTGAGTCTGTAGTTGAAAAGCCTACTGTTGAGACTAATGAACTTGAGACTTCTAGGAAAGAAAATAGAGCCCCAATTATTGAGGATTGGGTATCTGATAGTGATGAAGAAAATGTGCCTAGGGTTAAAACAGTTGAGATGTTTAATAAACCTAGTTTTGCTATGATAAACTTTGTTAAGTCTACTGAGCAAGTAAAATATCCTAGGAAAATATCAGTTGATAAAAATAGGCAAAACACACCTAGTCCTAGAGGGAACAAGAGAAACTGGAACCAACAGATGTCTCAAAAATTAGGGAGTGATTTTGAGATGGTCAACAAAGCTTGTCATGTGTGTGGTAGTTTTGATCATTTGAAGAATGATTGTAATAACTGGTATAATAATGGAAGATTTGCAAAACCAGTTTGGACCAATGTTTAAAGGGTGAACAAACAGAATTTCTCTAAATTAATTCACCTCAGTCCAAAAAGGAACATGGTTCCAAGAACAGTCTTAACTAGGTCTGGCCCAATTTCAGTTAATGCTGTTAGACTAGTTAATATTGTTTAATCAAGAACAGCAGTAAATAATGCAGGACCTATGAAAAATGTTATTAATAATGCATATTCAACTACTAGAAGGCCTTTTAACAAAATAACAGCAACTAATAACAGTAATTTCACTAAAAAGGTTAATATTGTTAAGGGAACAAGGGTTAATACTGCTAGGCCAAAAGCAGTTCTTAGTGCTGTTAAGGGAAACAAGGGAAATGCCATTAAGGTCTTAGCATGTTGGGTTTGGAGACCAAAGCACAAAGTTTTAGACCATATATCCAGAAACAATGGTGCATCAATGTCCTTTAAAAGATTTAACTATATTGATGCACAAGGCAGATCTAAGTCCATAATGGCTTGGGTTCATAAAAGAAACTAATTTTCTTACCATTATGTGCAAGGCAATCCACAGCAAGATTTAAAGGATAAAGGAGTGATTGACAGTGGATGCTCTAGGCACATGATAGGAAACAAATCATATCTTATAGATTATGAATAAATTGATGGAGGATTTGTTGCCTTTGGAGGTAATTCTAAATGAGGGAAAATTACTGGGAAAGGTAAAATAAGAACTAGTAAATTGGATTTTGAAGATGTGTATTTTGTAAAGGAACTAAAGTTTAACCTCTTCAGTGTCTCACAAATGTGTGACAAGAAGAATAGTGTTCTTTTTAGTGATACTGAATGTGTTGTTCTGTCTCCAGACTTTAAGTTAACAGATGAAAGTCATGTTTTACTTAAAGGTCCTAGAAAAGATAACATGTATAGTGTTGACTTAAAAAATGTTGTTCCTTAATGAGGTGTCACTTGTCTCTTTGCAAAAGCTACACTAGATGAATCTAATCTTTGGCATAGGAGGCTTGGACATGTAAATTTCAAAACAATGAATAAACTAGTAAGGGGAAACCTTGTAAGAGGTTTACCTTTAAAACTTTTTAAAATTAATCAAACCTATTTTGCTTGTCAGAAGGGAAAGCAACACAAAGCTTCTTGTAAGACCAAAACAGTTAGTTCAATCAGCCAACCATTACAAATGTTGCACATGGATTTGTTTGGCCTAACATTTTTAAAGAGTTTAATAAAAAAGATGTACTGCCTAGTTGTCACAAATGATTTTAGTAGGTTTAATTAGGTTTTCTTTTTAGCCACTAAGGATGAAACTAGTAAAATCCTTAAAACATTCATAACAGACATAGAAAATCTAATAGACCTTAGGGTGAAAGTGATTAGATGTGACAATGGGACTGAATTCAAGAATGGGGTCATGAATCAGTTTTGTGAAATGAAGGGTATTAAGAGGGAATTTAGTGTTGCTAGGACTCCACAACCAAATGGAGTAGCAGAAAGGAACACTTTTCTTCGTTTTTAGGCCCGTTTTTTAGTTTTCTTATGTACCTCGCTTTCGAATTTTATTAAGCGAGTTATCAAAATATTATCTTTTCATATTTTTGTCCTACTGATGAACAGCATTTATGTTATAAAGTTTATAAAATTAATTTTATAGATTTAGTTATCGTAAAACCCGTAAATGTCGTATTTTACTCGTTTTAGCTCTGTTTTTAGTGATTCTTTCAAGCACGTATTTGTTATTAAAAGTTCTATCATATTAATGGGGTTTTCAAAATGTTATTTACTGAGGTGAACAATAACTTTTATAAAAATAGTTTTATAAAATTATTATTATACATTTAAGTATATAATCCCGCGTAATTCATAACTCCTTCGTTTTTGACCAAAATTTGATTGAACTGTTTTTGGAATACTGAAAATTAAGTGCTATTTGTGAAAAATAGTAAACTATATATATTAGAAGTATTTTATAAACTTGTTTTTTTATAATTCTATTTCTAACGCGTTTAATTAGTTTGTAACTCGTAAATACGTATCTTCCTGTATTAATCGTTTTCGAGTTTTTACTTTTTGTAATAGTCATGAGATCGTATATTTTATAAAAAGTTTAAAACCCATGTTTTGAATTCGAATCAAAACAGCCTCTTTACATCTTTTATATAATTAATTATATACACTTGTTTTTATAATTTTTCAAATTAATAAAGTTACCACAAATCCTTCACAGCCTTATATATCATATGTGTTACATATAATAGTGTCCATTTGTCCATCATATGTCCAAGAGTCCATGGTATAAGTCCTTATCAACACTTTACCATATAATTATTAAGTAAAAACTCCTAAATTAAAAGTTTATTACATAAACTTTTCTTTTATACACTTAAACCACCATGGTACAACACTTATTTTCCCATTATAACATGACATTACCAACAATATAATATATGTAAAAGTATACAAAACCATGATTATAAGTACAAGTCCATTTTACATGTTTAAAAGTGTCCTAAATGGTGATTAACTACATAGAACTTACATATGCATAAAATCATAAATGTAAAGTTATAAAGAGTTTTAGATAACCTTAGTGTGATGTAATATGATGACCAACAAAATCCAAACCCTTGTTTAGATTATAAACCCTAGCTTTCACAACCAAGAAAACCCTAATTAACCACAAAACCCTAATCTTGCTTTTCCTTGCTTAAACCTTGAAAATAATTAACCAAACCTTCAACCCTTCTTAGTATACCTTAAATATAATGTAGGAATACTTGTATGGTCTTAGAAACTCAAAGTTATGGATTTATTTAAGGGGTGTTTGTTTGCCGTAGCCAAAGAGAAGAGAAAAGAGAGATTGAGTTGGTTTTTGTTAAGTGTTATAAGAGTGTGTATGTTACTTACTAGTGTTTGTGACTTATAAGACCATAGGTCTAGTCAAAGGACACAAGGAGGGTCTTAAGGAGGTCTTTGGTCAAGTTTACTATTGAAGCAAGTAAGAAAAATAAGCCATGGTTCCTAAATGTTGAGAACATCCCATGAAACCAAGGAGAAATGTTTTCAAACTAGATATTTTTGTATCTTTCATTACATATCCAGTTTTATATGTATATGTATGATATATTATTGTAATTTTTGAGTATTGGGTATAATCGTGGGTATTTGTTGAAGCGTAGAAAAGTTTTGGTGGTTTCGGGTATACCTAAACGTATTTTATCGCGAAACGTAAACACTTTACGCAACCAATAAAAAAAATGAACAAAGTTAATAATTATACTCAAAATAATTACTTAACACTTGCTTGATGTAAACATTTAATTGTTTGATGCCCATTTACATTGAACGATAATTTTTAGCTTACGCGATTTAACTTAACGATTACGATTTAAAGCAAACGCGTACAATACTAAAAATACATAGTGAATTTATTGACGTCGTAAATGACCCTAAAACACGGGGTGTTATATTGACTATATTTATGCACAAGGAAAATCCAAGTCAGTAATGGCTTGGGTCCCTAAAAGAAACTAATTTTTCCTACCATTATGTGCATGGCAATCCACAACAAGATTTAAAGAATAAAGGAGTGATTGACAGTGGATGCTCTAGGGACATGACAGGAAATAGATCCTATTTTACAGATTATGAAGAAATTGATGGAGGATTTGTTGCCTTTGGAGGTAATTCCAAAGGAAGGAAAATTACTAGGAAAGGTAAAATAAAAACTGGTAAATTGGATTTTGAAGATGTGTATTTTGTAAAGGAACTAAAATTTAACCTCTTCAGTGTCTCACAAATGTGCGACAAGAAGAATAGTGTTCTTTTTACTGATACTGAATGTGTTGTTCTGTCTCCAGACTTTAAGTTAACTGATGAAAGTCATGTTTTACTTAAAGTTCCTAGAAAGGATAACATATACAGTGTTGACTTAAAGAATGTTATTCCTCAAGGAGGTCTCACTTGTCTCTTTGCAAAATCCACACCAGATGAATCTAATCTTTGGCATAGGAGGCTTGGACATGTAAATTTCAAAACAATGAATAAACTGGTAAGGAGAAACCTTGTATGAGGTTTACCTTTAAAACATTTTCAAATTAATCAAACTTGTGTTGCTTGTCAAAAGAGAAAGCAAACAGAGCTTCTTGTAAGACCAAAACAGTCAGTTCAATCAGCCAACCATTACAAATGTTACACATGTATTTGTTTGGCCTAACATTTGTAAAGAGTTTAATGAAGAAGATGTACTGCCTAGTTGTCACAGATGATTTTTGTAGGTTTAGTTGGGTCTTCTTTTTAGCCTCTAAAGATGAAACTTGGGAAATCCTTAAAACATTCATAACAGGCATAGAAAATCTAATAGACCTTAGGGTGAAAGTGATTAGATGTGACAATAGGACTGAATTTAAGAATAGGGTCATGAATCAGTTCTGTGAAATGAAGGGTATTAAGAGGGAATTTAGTGTTGCTAGGACTCCACAACAAAATAGAGTAGCTGAAAAGAAAAATAGGACACTAATAGAGGCTGCTAGGACTATGTTAGCTGATTCAAAATTACCAACAACTTTCTAGGTTGAAGCAGTTAATACTGCTTGTTATGTCTAAAATAGGGTGTTAATTATCAAGCCTCACAACAAGACCCCTTATAAACTTTTTCTAGGTAGAAAATCTGCTTTAAGCTTCATGAGACCATTTGGGTGTCCTGTTACAATCCTTAATACCATAGATCACCTATGTAAGTTTGATGGAAAGGCTGATGAAGGGTTCTTTGTAGGATACTCTACCAATAGCAAAGCATTCAGAGTATTCAACAGTAGAACTGGGATAGTAGAAGAGAACCTGCATGTACAATTTAGTGAAAATACATCTAATATTGCAGGAAGTGGACCTAATTAGCTTTTTGATATAGATGCACTGACAAAACTAATGAATTATAAGCCAGTTGTTGCAGGAAATCAGTCTAATGGTAATGCAGGTACAAAAGCATGTGATGATGCAGGTAAAGCTAGAATAGAGACAGTACTTGGCAAAGATTACATTTTGCTACCAATGTGGCCTGTTGATCCGCTATTCTCTTGGAATTCAAAGGATTCTCCTGATGCTGGATTCAACCCATCTGGGGAGGAAGAAAAGATGGATACTAAAGATACAGGGAATGAAAGTGAAGCTTCAGGGAAAGATAGTGAGGTTCCAAGTATAGAGGATCCAAGAGAGGATCAAAGAGTTAATAAAGAGTTGGATGCTAGTATTAACATCACTAACAATATTAATGTAACACCCTCAAATCTGAGTACGCAGCGGAATGTTGAAAATCTGAGGGCGTTACTTTATGGATCAATAGCACAAGATATGAGAACGACCACTAAACATGTCATTTTGAAAAAAAAGATACATTAGATTAACAAAATACTTGTTTGTTACATAAGCCCATGGCTTCAAATTGTTCAACAATATAAATAAAGATTCCTGTTTATAACAATTGTCCCCAAAATGTAATAAGACCCTAAATTTTAAGTGTTGATTCTTCAATTATTGACTTCCAATGTATCATCGCACCTCGTGCCTTATTGACCTGAAAAACATGCTTAAAATATCAACATAAAGTTGGTGAATTCATAGGTTTATGTAAATCAATAGTAGGACCGCAAGATTTCCAAGTGTATGATTAAGCAACAAATGCAAACATCATAAAAAGTAATTACGTTTTTCCTAAGTCATGAACTGGAAGCTCGACATGTATGGAATTGCAAATATATTGCCAATGATTCCCATTGTGTCCGTCGTGTGATTGATGTTTTTAACCCGCACCAACATCCCAATTCCCGACATGGTATATAAGTTCGTTCCCACGTGATAGCTAATCACCCGAATGGGATCGTCAATCCCAAATAGTATCTATCTATAAAATTCAGCTCACACAATCCAGTAAGGTAATTACAGTTATGATAAAAGGGGTTAGTGGTTATCGCCTACTCTAGGCTAAACAAGTAATCATTGTTTAAAATGTATACACTTACGTCCAATTTGTAAACAAGCATTGTTTCACCCTAAAGAATGTTAATCATTTAAGAAATTGTAAAACATGGGGCTATGAACTCACCTTAGATGGTAGTCCTCTAAATGATAATATATATCCAAGTTATGAACCTACCGTCAAATATCCTAAGTAAAATACGGCAAGTCTTAGTCTACAAATTTAGGCTAAGACTATGGATAACTCAATAAGTTGCTAGTTTTTATATATGTTATCTATATTGTTGTTGGTGGTGTACCTGTGTTTAATGTATTTGAAATTGTTGATGCTCTTGGAAAGTAACTATTCCATATGTTCTTGTCTAGTATAAACGGTTATTTAATAATTTTTGGTTATTTATAAAATCGTAGGTTTTAACTCGTATATATCCTGAATCAATCGTCCGAATAAGTTTATAATGTTTATGAAATCACTTTCGTTTACAAAACATACCTCAAGGTTTCTTTTAATTTATTCAAAACAGCCCTCTGGGTATATAATATATATCAATTTACTTTCAAACCCTTATAAGTTTTCATAATTACAACATTTACGTCCTCAACTTAACACAATTTACACTTTAGGTCCTTATATGTTTAAAACAGCCCCTTAAGTTCCAAAAGTGCTCAAAACAGTCCCTAAACCTTATAAAATCAGTTATGATAGTTTTAACCCTCAAGTTTCTAAATTGACACATTTAGTCCCTTAACTTGTAAAAAATCGATTTTACATTTTAACTCCAATAATGATTTAACAAGTGATCATTAGATTTCATTAAAGCTCCAATAAGCCATTTAAGTTGTTCCAGGCTTCTAATAAGCTTGGGCAGAGCTGTATTTTGCTTAATGGACCTTATTGTGCCTGTTAAAGGTGCCAATAAAGTGGTTTTAAAGGTGTCCGATTAAGTTTATAAAAGGCCACGAAGGCACTTGGTAAGCTTATTTAAGTTATGGGAAACTGTTTGGGCTTAATAATAAGCTCGGATGAGCTTATTTAGTCCTTATTGGGTCATTTTCAGCCCAATAACATTAATCACCGAATGATTGTTAAGGCCCACCCAATTATGGTTCCCTCACCATGATCAACTCTTTTCTTAACTAATAAGTTATTGGTTGTTTTTACGTTTGATTATTCCATAAGCAAAGAAGAAGCCGCCGTTAGTTCGGCGGTTGGGTTCGATACAGCTTCGGGATAAGGTTCTAGGGGTTTGGGCTTATTTCTTTTTAGTCCGTTAGCTTGCCTAGGCTTATCACATGTCTTATAAGCTGTCAAAGCTCACAAATAGGTTGTCCTAGCTTATTTGCGGCTTATGGGCCTCGTGGGCTTACGGTAATAGGCTAACGAGCCCATTTAAGGATCCGCTTGGTTTTTAAAGATACCCAAGGTCTATATAAGCCCTAATAAGCACATTTGGCCTTTGAATAAGCACATATAGCTTATGGCCAATCTGTAGACCCCACGGTATGGTCTGTTGGGCCGGTTGGGCCTAATAGTGGGCTGCCACACCCAATATACCCTTTATGCGGGCCCATTAGGTTCTAGACCTAGTTGGTTTTCTAGGTTTTAAATCTTTAGGACTAAGAGTCGAACGCGCGCACTCGCGCTCGCTCAGCCACACAACCATAAGCCATGCAGTACTGCTTTGCGCGCACTTCATGGCCCAACAGTGAACGTTACGTCCAATGTGGGTCTAAATGTTTGTTTGTGACGTTAAAATCATAAGCCAGAAACATCTTGAGCTTATTGTTTCGACCTACGTTCAGTTGTTTTAAACACATGCAAAATGTTTTAATAATGGTAGTACACCCTTCCCAGCCTCTGTCATAGACGTTTCACGTATAGTTATAGTATAGGTTTTGTGAATTTGTTTGTAAAGCGTTTTTGTTCAGTTGGTGTTCCACGCTTTGCGATCTAAACGAATTACGTTTGATACCCTAGTTCTTTTTAAGTTCTATTTCACATGTTTAGGCATATTCATCCCACACAGTCCTCATACAGTATTTATACGTACATCGTTCACGCTATGGGTTTCACGTTTTAGTGCATTTATTTACGTGACACATGTCTAGCGATGAAAGAAAATGAAGAAACTAATTTAAAATTACGGTTGTATACATTTAAAGTGACCTTACAAATAGTCCTAGTGGCTTGTCGTGTTCTTTTTAACGAGTAGAGTGTCAACCCTAAAATGTTTACCGATTGAGAGACTTAACCCATTGTAGCCAAACCCTTGGTTTGTGTACCTACCTTATAGCACTTTATAAGAACCCTAGTGTTGTTTGTTGGTTCAAATGAATTGGTTGTTTGTTCGCCGGTCTTATGATTACCGAAAACTATAGATCTCGCTGCTCCACTCTCGCGCATAGGTATTGGATCTTAGATGAGCTGTTAGTTAGCGTGTGTGGTTTTCAAGGAGGGTCTAAATGGTAAGAGTATGTGTGTATTTATAGGCCAAATACTTAGTTACATGTCTCTTAGTCTCAAACAAACCAAACCGGCCCCTATCTAGGTGGTTTAGTGGTTTCTAGTTAATTACACATTCGCGCGCGCTTAGCCAACCATAAGTTACAATCTTTAATTACTAAGTGAATGTACAAGATTTAGCTAGATTATGGAAATCCCATGGATTTTTGTGCATATACATGCACTAACCGTGGGTATCAAGGCCAAAGAGGGATCCAAAGAGGTCTTTACCCATTGTTATTAGCCTATAGCGAAACATTAGTACCCTTCTTAATTACATAGAGCTCTGTACAGTACTTTAGGGATCATAAGAAGATTTCTAGTTGGTTTATATGGTACATATGTCGTATAAACCGGCCCCCTTGTGGTTATTTACACAAATTGATTTTTATCTTTTATGTTAAGGTCGTAAAAGTGGGTATTGGTTTGAGTCTAGGTAAGTCTAGGTATTTCCGGGGTGTGTCCAAATGTATTTTATTGCGAAACGTAACCCCTTTACGTGACCAATAAAAATAAAATACGCCAAGTTGATAATTATCTTCTTAATAATTATTTATTACTTGGTTGATGCAAACCTTAATTTATTTGGTGACCGTTTACATTAAATGATTATTTCTAGTCTACGCGATTTGACTTAAAAGTTAAATTAAAAGTGAACGCGTATCGGACCAAAATAAATAGTGACGAATAAATAAGGGTGTTAATAAAATGACGGAAATGAGAAATGTTACAGTCTTCCACCCGTTTTTACAAAGAGCTTTATCCTCAACTGCTAAGACCTTGTAGTAGATGAATGAAGCCGGTGGTTTGTGAAAGCCTGATGGGTATTTTTGTTTGAATGGAATCTTCACATTCCTAGCGTGAATCAGGACTCTCCCGCATCGCTGCTCTCTCGCGCCTGAGCAAAACCTTAACCAATGGTATCCGGCTTCGCTTCAATTGTTTGATCTCCCGTTCCATGATTTCAACGGGCTCTTCCACAAACTAGAGCTTATCGTCAACATGAATTCCTTCTAACGGCATGACTAATGGTTCGTCAGCATAACATTTCTTTAGATTAGACACATGGAAAGTATGGTGAACCCTGCTCAACTCTTGAGGAAGTTCCAGACTGTAGGCAACTTTCCCAACTTTGGCTAACACCTTGAAAGGTCCGACATATCTTGGGTTCAGTTTGCCCCGCATATCGAACCGTATGACCCCTTTCTAAGGCGAGACCTTAATCATAACTCTGTCCCCAACCTCGAACTCCATCGGCTTTCGTTTCTGATCGGCATAGCTCTTTTGTCGATCCTGAGCAGCTTGCACCCTCTACTTGATCTGGATGATCTTTTCCGTTGTTTCTTGGATCAATTTCGGACCAGTTAGTTGGGCTTCCCCAACCTCGGCCCAGCACACCGGTGATTGACATTTTTGACCATACAGTGGCTCATAATGGGCGGCCTTTATGCTAGCGTGATAACTGTTGTTGTATGAAAACTTGGCCAATGGCAAATGTTTAACCTAGCCTTTGGCAAAATCGATCACGCAAGCACGTAGCATGTCCTCGAGAGTTTGAATGGTTCTCTCGCTCTGGTCGTTAGTTTCTAGATGATACGCAGTGCTCATACTAATATCTGTACCCAAACCTTTCTGAAATGATCTCTAGAAATTTGAAGTAAATCTTCCATCACGATCACAGATAATTGAGGCAGGTATCCCGTGTCTTGCCACTATTCTGTTCAAGTACAACCTTGCCAATTTGTCTAATGGATCATTTTCCCTTATTGGTAAGAAATGAGCAGATTTGGTAAGTCAATCCACGATCACCCAGATGGTGTCGAAACCGTGTGACGACTTAGGAAGTTTGGTAATAAAATCCATCGTGATATTATCCCACTTCCATTCGGGTATTGCTGGTTGTACTAACAGTCCTGATGGCCTTTGGTGTTCGGCCTTGACCCTCGCACACGTCAGGCATTTGCTAACATACGTGGCGATGTCAGCCTTCATGTTTGGCCACCAATATAATTTCTTCACATCTTGGTACATCTTTTCAGAACCGGGATGGATAGAATATTTTGACTTGTGGGATTCGTGCATAATCACGGATCTTAAGTCTCCATAGCAAGGTAACCAACTCCTGCCGTGTAAACATAGTGTTCCATCGGCACGTGGTTCCAATCTTTCCTTGGGTATATCCCTTTAGATTATACCGCCTACGTCTTCATTCACGAGGTTCTTTGGGTTTTGGGCTTCGATCCTGAGCTTTCTAGTATTCCGTTTGGGAAAGATCCAAGCCAATTGGTCATAACTAAGGCCGAACCCACGCAAGGCCAATCCGTTCCTTAACGGCACAATGCATCGTCCACTTACGTTTGCCTTCCCTGGATGATAACGAATGTCGCAATCATAATCACTTAGCAATTCTAGCCAACGGCCGCTGCCTCATGTTAAAGCTCCTTCTGATCGAGAATGTGTGTAGGCTTTTATTGTCGGTGACCACGGTGCAAATGTTCCTAAAGATAGTGTCTCCATATCTTTAGGGCAAACACTAACGATCCAAGTTCTAAATCATGAGAGGGTGTAAGTTCTTCTCGTGAACTTTTAGTTGTCGAGAAGCATAAGCAATCACCTTCTCTCTCTGCATTAATACAACACCTAAACCCTTGTGTGACGCATCACAGTAGACCACAAAGTCTTTGCTCCCCTCAGGTAAAGCCAGAATTGGTGCACTGCACAGTTCGTTTGGGGAGATCCAAACCAATTGTCATAACTAAGGCTCAAACCCGTAGTGGCTCAATCTGTTCCTTGCGGCTCAGCGCATCGGCCACTACGTTTGCTTTCCCTGGATGATAACAAACATCACAATCGTAGTCACTCAGTAGTTCCAGCCAACGGCGTTGCCTCATGTTAAGCTCCTTTTGATCGAGAATGTGTTGTAAGCTTTTATGGTCGGTAAACACGGTGCATCTGGTTCCATATAGATAGTGTCTCCATATCTTTAGAGCAAATATCACCGATCCAAGTTCTAAATCATGAGTGGTGTAGTTTTTCTCATGAACTTTTAACTGTCGAGAAGCATAGGCAATTACCTTCTCTCTCTGCATCAACACAGCGCCTAACCCCTTGTGTAAAGCATCACAATAGACCATAAAGTCTTCACTTCCTTCAGGTAAAGCCAGAATCGGCGCACTGTACAACTTCTGCTTTATCAATTGAAATGCGTTCATTTCCTTTTCACCCTAGTCAAACTTGATTCCCTTCCGAGTAAGTTTCGTTATTGATTTAGCAATCTTCGAAAATCCTTTGATGAACCTTTGATAGTAACCAGCAAGACCTAAAAATTGGCAGATCTTCATTGGTGTCTTAGGAGATGCCCAATCTTTGATAGATTCTATCTTGGCTGGATCTACATGTATGCCTCTGCTATCAATGACATGTCTGAGAAATTGTACCTTTGAAATCCAAAATTCACATTTTGAAAACTTGGCATACAACTTCTCTTTCTTAAGCAATTCCAAAATGGCCTTGAGATGTTCTTCATGCTCTTTCTCATCCTTTGAATAAATAAGTATGTCATCGATGAAGACAATTATAAACTTATCCAAGTAAGGCTTGCATACTCGGTTCATAAGGTCCATGAATACCGCAGGTGCGTTTGTTAGTCAGAATGGCATAACTTGGAACTCGTAATGACCATACCGAGTTTGGAATGCCGTCTTTGGAATGTCTTGTTCTCGTACCCTAAGCTGGTGATATCCTGATCTCAGATCTATCTTCGAATAAATACTGGATCCTTGGAGTTGATCAAATAAATCATCGATCCTCGGGAGTGGATAACGATTCTTCACTGTCAGTTTATTTAACTCACGGTAGTCGATGCACATCCTGAATGACCCATCCTTCTTTTTGACAAACAGGATCGGGGCTCCCCAAGGTGAGGAACTAGGTCTTATGAATCCTTTATCGAAAATCTCTTGTAGTAGCTCCGATAATTCCTTCATTTCGGATGGCGCCAATCGATATGGTGCTCGAGCTACGGGTGCGGCTCCTGGAATCAGATCGATCTGAAATTCCACTGGTCGAGCCGGAGGAAGACCTGGCAAGTCCTCGGGAAACACTTCAGGAAAGTCTCGGATGATTGGTACGTCCTTAATTTGTTTTCCTTCTGACTTGTCCTCCTCTTTCTTGGCGGATATCTGCGCCAAAAAGACCTGGCATCCTTTTGCCATGTACTCTTGAGCTTTTGAATATGAGATAACTGCCAACCGAGATTCTCTCTCGTTGCTACTTTCGTTGCCACAAAAAGTCAAAGTTTCATTCCCATAGGGAACTTGAACAAGTTTTTCATCGCACACGATCACGGCGTGACATCTTCTTAACCAGTCCATACCGATAATGACGTCGAAACTACCCAGTTCTACGGGCATTAGATCTATGTGGAACGGGTGGTCTAAGAAATTTAAAGTGCAACCTCGTATAATAGTGTCTATCCCGACTATTTTCCCATCAGCTAATTCGACATCATAACTATTATCTAATGGAGTTGGGACGATGTCAATCAGGGAACTAAATGCAGTAGATATAAAACTTCTATCGGCACCAGTGTCGAATAAGATAGATGCATAGTGGTTGTTTAAGAGGAACGTACCCGTAACAACATTGGAATCCGGGTTTCCCGATGCATTCCCTCTCTTCTCTGCATTCCCAACTGCATAAACCCAGCCTTGTGCATTCCCATTCCCTCCATCCTTATTCTTCAACTTAGGGCAATCTCTCTTGAAATGCCCTAGTGCTCCACACTCAAAACAACCATTCCCCTTGGGAGCTGCCCCATTGCCCTTCTGAGTATTAGCAATGTTTGTGTTGCCAGTACTCCTGCAATCGCGGGCAAAGTGCCCTACCTTGTTGCACTTGTGGCACTTCTGGGTGCATGGGCCATTGCCTTTCTGAGTGTTAGCAACATTTGTGTTACCAGTATTCCTGCAATCGCGAGCAAAGTGCCCTATTTTGTTTCACTTGTGGCACCTTTGGGTGCACGGGCCATTGTGGTGGAGATGGCACTCGATGCACTTGGGCAAGGATCCCCCATAAGGCTTCCTTTCGCCTGTCCCTATATTGTAGACCTTGGCGACATTCTGCCTCTTGAAGGGTTGTTGTTGGTGACCATGGTTATTTCTAGATGAATCATCAGCCTTCCTCTTGTTGTCAGATTGCCTTTCCGCGTAGGTGCGGAGTTTCTGATCCATCAAGTCATTGGCCAACTCAATAGTCTCATCCAACTTCTTGGGTCTGGCAGACTTGACGTTCCGATAAATGTTGTCAAGAAGTCCACTGATGTACTTGTCAACCTTCTCGGTTTCATTGGCAACAAACTTGGTACATATCAGGGTTAACTCTTAGAAACGTTCAGTGTATGCTGGAACATCGTTTCCCTTGACCTTTAGGTTCCACAGCTCAATTTCTAATTTCTTGATTTCACCCTGCGGACAATACTTGTCCGTCATCTTTTTCTTGAGTACTTCCCAAGTCATTGCATATGCCTCTGCTTGTCCGTCATCTTTTTCTTGAGTACTTCCCAAGTCATTGCATATGCCTCTGGACCTAAAGTTCTTATCTAACCATTCCACCAAGTCAAAGCAGTACCTAACAGAGTGCAGGTGGCAAAATTTACTTGATTCTCAATAGCAACAAGCACTGAGATTGAAAACAGACTCCATCTTTTTCAAACATCCGGTTAAACCGACCACGCCTTCAGTCCCCTTGAAGTTCAAAGGTTGACACTTCATGAAGTCAGCGTAAAAACAAGGGCGCGCAGTTTGCACGTTCCTTCGGTTATCCCCGTGCGAACTGTGGCTTCCATCTCCATTGGTGGAGTTTCGTAAAAGAGCTTGGTCAATCATTGCTTGGATGGATTCTGGAGTCAATTTGTTTGGATGTTGGTGATGTGATAACAGGGGTATTTTGGACCTCTTTTGGTTTAGCTGCTATGATTAGGTCTAGATCACAAAAGACAAAACATGAGGTTATATGACAGAATATAATAATGTATAGATGAGATAATCAACACAAGAGAGGTATATAGTACAAAGTAACACATCCATTTCACTCATAACTTTGAAAATTTTACATGAAAT
The DNA here is from genome assembly GCA_026074375.1 of Tanacetum coccineum. NCBI lineage: Eukaryota > Viridiplantae > Streptophyta > Magnoliopsida > Asterales > Asteraceae > Tanacetum > Tanacetum coccineum. Next base: position 67,782 of record BQNB010002869.1, read on the forward strand.
AGTTGTCGGAGTACACATAATATAATACAAAAGATCTAAGGCTATGCTAGCGGGGAAAACCCCTAATACTTAACATGCCTGTACAATGACCTAGCAAGATACAATAACATAAATCACTAGATGTGACTGTCGGCATCCCCAGAAGCATCCTGGTGATCTGGAATCCTAGTCTCTGGTCCTGGCTGTCTGGCTCTCCTCTGCTGCTCTCGCAGTGGGGGGGGGTTGGGGGTTTGGTAGTGTTAACAACTCAGCCTGCATGTCGCTCATCTCTCGCCTCATATCTCTGATGACTCGGAGAGTCTCTACCATCTGGTCCTGACGCCTACGATCAGTCTCTCGAAGCGCTGCTAACTCAGCCTGCTGCATCTGAAAGCGAGTCTCATGTACCTGATGTTGTGTCTGAATGAGAGTACTCTGCAGCTGTAGCTGTGTCTGGTGTGCCTGGAGATGGGTCTCGTGTGCATACACATGATCACGATGGGTCTGAAGCTCCTGATGAGTCGCCTGACTCAATCCTATCGAGTGAGCCTAAGCCTCTCGGGAAGCATAGGCCTCCTCCTCCACCATCCATACTGTCCCTAGGGTGAGAGGCCATCCTATCCCCAAGTAAATCGACCCGCTGCGAGTCCATATCGACTCGCTGTGATATACGAGACCTACTATCCTAAGCATCCTCTAGTAAAGCATACAAGTCCTGTGTATCATGCTCATGGAGCTCAGCAAGCTTTGTGACCCTAGTATTGACCTCTCCCACGGTCATAGGTGCTATCTCTGGAACTGCCTCTGCCGGATCTACCCAATATCCTAATCCCGTACTCGACACCTCTATCCCAAGTCGCCTCACATCAGCATCACCGTGCTGACAAATCCATAATCTATCCCCTGACCTCTGGTAGGTCTAGCAGTAGAACTCTCCCCTACCTCGTATCTGGAGCCAATAGGGACAAAATACAACCTCTTGCGGGAGCAGCTCAGAAACACTCGGAATGTCATCCCTACGGTCAACAGGTGGTGGTATGTATAAAGATGGTGGTAGTGGCGATGATGGTTATGCGGCAGTAACTGCATCAATGAGAGCCTGGGTGGATGCTATCCTGAGTGTCTGGATTTGGTGGCACCCAGATGATGGTAGTAAAGGTGAGATAGTGAGATAGGTGAGCTGGTGAGGAGTTTAGTCATGGACAGAAGTCTCTCAACCTCTGCCTGGTGTGAAGGATAATGTAAGTCAGGGGTCGAGACGTAACCAAGCCCCAATAGTAATTCATGTAGGGTTGTGGTATAACAGGCTATGTTCCCTCAGGTGGGAAAACAGGCTCATCAACAGGTGCAACAATAGTAGAGTCGGCCGGAGCTATGTGCTCCTCCTCCTCGTTCTCATCATCCTCATCCTCGTCCTCATCATCCTCATCCTCATCATTGGCGTCATCCCTAGATGAATCTCCGTCTTCATCATCTCCCCCATCTATAGGATAGTCAACCAGACCATCCTCTGTCTCATCATCCTCGTACTCCTCTGGATCCGACTCAGTAAAATGTCCGGGTGACTCAGCAGTAGGTGAATCAACAAGAGGTAATGGCTGCTCCTCAGCCGAAAACTCATGCTCATCCTCGTCCTGAGGAATTAGGATAGTCAACCGGACCATCCTCTGTCTCAGTCATCCCTCATTACACCTCTGGATCCTCCTCGTATCCGACTCAGTAACATATCCGGGTGGATCTCAGCATTATTAGAGAGGATGGTGTCGTAGTCAACAAATGGAGAGAAGGATTGGGCTGCTTCTAGCTGTATAACTCATGCTCGTGGGGCTCCTGCTACTATGTATATACTCATGGTATATCAGGCTACTGGCACGTAGTCAGGATTCATGTGCCCTGTATGAACGATAGGCTCATCAACGCTCATCACTTTATCCTGAGAACAGGCAGGTGTCCAGCAGAACCTCTGGGCCTGGTAATGTAATCTGGTGGATGGTGGGGCTACTGGTATAATAACAGGAGTCTGTCAAATCCTAATACGATGACCCGTTGAGATGCGCTCCCTCAGATACCTCCCTCATCCATCGGGATCCAAGAAGGCTCTGCTGGGCTTAAAGTCGGTGTAAATAGAAAGTGTAGGTAGAACAGCAATGCCGCAGAAGGACATGATTACTATACTTGCAAAAAGCAAGATAACTTATATAAGTAATACTTATATTAAAGATCCGGTGTGATATGTCTGTAAGCTTTAAAAATGAAAGTATTATAGTTAATATACGTAATATCATTTATAAACACGATATATCTACTCATGTAAGCACATAGTACCCTACAAATGATAAAACAATGTATCTCCAGTAAGCATATATGTTTAGATGTAAACAATTAATAGCATGTATGTACCTCGCAATCCCATTTGTGTGAAAACAAGGGTTAAGAAAAAAAAATGGTTATCGTCCAACAAAACTTTTTGACCTGTTTCTCCATAGACCATGGCTCTGGTACCAATCTTAAGAACTCCTCAAATCTGAGTACGCAGCAGAATGTATGAATATCCGTAGGGTGTGTACTTTATGGATCAATATACAAGATCTGAGAACGTACTAATAAACGTTTTCGTTTGAAACAGATACCTGGATTAAACAAAAAATACTTATTTGTTACATAACCACATGGCTTCAAATTGTTCAACAATATAAAAAAAGTTTCCGTTTATAAACAATTAGTCCCCAAAATGTAATAAGACCCCAAATCTTATGAGTTGACTCTTCAATTATATGACTTCAATTATCACCCGCACCTCGGCCTTATTGAGCCTGAAAAACAAAGCCTTAAAATGTCAAACATAAAGTTTGGTGAAATCATAGGTTTGTGTAAATCGATAGCAGGATCAATAAGATTTCCAAGTGTATGATTTTAGACAACACATGCAGACATCATAAAGTAAATTCGTTTTCCTTAAGCCTCGTGACACTGAAGCACGAGAGAAGAAATGAAAGCAATACTTGCGCAATGATGCCCAGAAAGATTTTCCTATACCCGGAACAACCCAAATCCGACATTTTAACAGGACGTTTGTTCCCGGGTGAATATGCTAGGTCACCCGAAACTGGGATAGTCCAATCCTAAATAGATCTACTCATAACATTCCGCAGCTTACAAATCCAGTAATTTGAACAGTTCAAGTGATAACAATGCCAGTGGGTTATCGCTACTATTGCAAACACGAAATCACGGTATAAAAAAGTACAGCTGTGCGTCCAATTTGTAAAACAAGCATGTTCTCCGACCCAAAGATGTAAAAATACATTAAAAATAACAGTAAAACATGGGGCTATGAAACTCACCTTGATCAGATAGTTCTCTGAATGAAAATAATAAATCTCCATGGTAAGCAATGAATCCCAAAGGACACAACCGTCAAGTAACCTAAGAAAATACGTCAAGTCTTAGTCTACACAATTAGGCTAACTACTCATTGTATAAACTCAAAATCTATTTCAAGTTATAAATATACTGTTATCACGTTGTGTGGTGGGGCACATGGTTTAATGTATTTATATTACGATTGGTTCTCGGGAAACGTGAAATCATTGTTAATAAATAATACTTATTTATTAAGTCGTTAATTAAACCCGTTTAATGACCGAATTGTCATTAATTATTCGACCGATCAAAGTGTTTTTATAATTCACTTTTGTTCACAAATAGAACCCTTAATTTCTAGATATTACAACCTTTAGTCCCTAGATTATAATTATAAACATTTAAACATTAAACCCTTTAGTTTCGTAATTACATATTAGGTCTTTTAAGTTTACAAAAATTAATTTAGGTCATTTATAGTTACACTTCATTTTATGCTTTTTGAATGTACCTTATGTTTCAGAATGTTTTCAAAAACAAATCCCTCCACCTTATTTAATTATTCGAAAATATGACAATTTAAATACCCTAAAGTACGTGATTTACATTTTTAGTCCCTCGACTTGTAAAAATTACATTTTAACTCCAAATAAATCCCAACAAGTGGCATTTCATTTTGTTAAGTCCAAAAATTAATCAACACAGCTTCGTCTTCTAAATAAGTCATCGATCTTATTTTTGGCATAAACGTTGCCTTATTTGGTTCGTTAAGGTCCGTTTAGCGTTATAAAGGTTTCCAATAGGGTTTTTTAAAAAACGATTACAAAATCCCTTAAATTGGTATGGGTCTGTTTACGATTCAAGCTTATCCCAATAAGTAAATAAGCCACGTTAGTAGGCGTGTAGTTGGGCCCATTTAAGGCTCCAAAAGAGGTTTTAGGCTTTTCGTATTGGGTCCATTGGGTCCATTAAGTTAATTAAGTCCACTAAGCTCAAGTGAGCACTCAAAAGATCACCAATAAGTGCCAAGCTTATTGAGTGATCTTATTCGCTTATTTTGGGCCCGTTAATGGTCTATAATGCCTAATAATGGGAATCGGTTTGATTTTCAAATAGGCAATACAAGCCTAAGTTAATAAATGAGTACTCCTATCCTAATCCATTAAGCTCGATACAGGCTTATTGAGTAAGCCATAAAAACTATTACACAAGGGTTTCGATAGGCCATTTTGGGGCATAATGGGTCTCGTCTAGCCCATTAAGGTTCCTTTGTCATCTCGAGTGTCCTAAACGAGATTTAAAACTTCTATAAGCCCTTGATAAAGCTCCAAGTTAGCTTATCTATAAGCTATGGGGTCTCTCGGAACAGAAGCATTGTGCCTGTTGGTCCCATATACGGTCGGGTTGATTAACCAAGGCCATTGTGTCCTATGGAAATTTCTAGCAAACATATGGTTTGAAAATTTTACCCCTAGTGATATCAATGGGTCATTTAAACGTATTTCTCTTCATCTACCATTGCATGCAAACGTTATGTTGTCTCAGTCGTATATTTCCTAGGGCCACATCATTTATACTGTTCTTCAAAAGTTTAACATATAGTTGTCTTATAGTTTCGTGCCCTAGGATATTGTTTACCGTCCGAATAGACTAGTTTGTCACTAACCATATCCATTGTACGTGTGTTTTTAAATGAGTCCACGCCCCACATAAATTCTAAAAACCTACGCCACCATTAGGATACGTAAAACATTATATAATATCGCAGACATTACACGTCTAAATACTTCAAAAGGAAATTGAATAATACAAAATGTAAAGTGTTTTGTGACTACAATGTCCTATAGCTTTTGATGGAGGAGTAATACGTGTAGTATACAAATCCATACTCGTATAACTCGTTGTATGATAACCTTAGTGCTATAGGTTCGAATAAAATGGAAGTAGGAGGTGTTGCTTGCGGCTTATATATCCCGAAACAAGAGAAGAGAGAGTTTGAGGTTGTGTGTGAGATTAACAATAGTGTCAAATGGTAAGATAATGTAATGTTATATTTATAGTCAAGGGAAGCTAGTTTCTCTTTCTAGTAACATAACCAAAACTAAACCAACCTCTAATCCTAGTGTTTTGCAATTTTCTATGATAACTTACACATTTGTATTTGTTAAACCACCCCATACAAGAATTTAAAAAGCCAAAGTGATGAACAAGATTAGCTAATTAGGAAATCTAATGTTTTATGATATAACAAGCATGTTGCCGAAACCAATAGGGCAAAAGGAAAGCCAATTGGTCTTTGTCCATTGTGTAAATGCTTAGTGGGAACAATTAGGACTATCATTAATTAACTAGGGGATGTACATGTACTTGTAAGAATCATTAGGAGATTTTAAGGATTTCTAAGTGTAATAGTGTGAGTTGAAACCGGCCCCTATGGATTTGACACAAGACAATTTGATAAAATTTTGTGTTGAGGTTATAAAAGTGGTATTGGCTTGAATTCTTGTAAAGTCCTAGGTATTTTCGTGGGTTATGTCTAAAACGTATTATTTATTGCGAAACGTAACCCTTTTACGTACCAATAAAATAAAATACGCACAGGCACATAGTTTATCTTTTAATAACTATTCTTAACTGGTTGATGAAAAACCTTAATTATATGAAGGACTGTTAACATTAATTGGTTATTACTAGTCTACGCGATTTAGCTCAAAGTAACATTAAAAGTACACGCTATCGACCAAAAAAAAATATGACAAATAAAAGGAGTCGTAAAATGACCAGAAATTGAGAAATTTACAATAGTCTCATATATGGGTCGCAAATATTTTAATTATGTTATATCATGCACATAAATCCTACAAACTCTCACTTGGGCATGCATGCAACTTCTAGGTAATTATTACCTACAAGCAGCAGTCTATCAACAATCTACTTATCTCCCGAAAATATATGAGGTGCGTGTCCATCAAAAGAACCAAACAATGATCATTAACAATTTATGATTTACTTTATTCCTTTTTCCCTTTTGTTTTTGATGCATGTTAATTTGAGACATGGATTAACTCATCTCAACATGTTTAACATCTCACTCTTAAATAAATGATATTACTAAAGTAAGGTCTAACAACAATTTAACTACCACTTCAGTCAGGGTCGTGTAAACATCTATTAATTCATCGAGTGGCCACATACCACAATAGTATCACATTCTTCCATAAGAGGAACTAATTTTTTTACTATTTCCACCTCATAATACATACTTCGTAATACCCAAAACAAGCTGTTATAATCACTAAGTTACCACTGATGTTTGAATTGAATCAAATCAAAACTTGTTACATACTATGAATGTGTTATATATCATAAGTCTAAGGATACAAGGATACAAATCATAAACATGAACTCATTCGTTCCCCAACAAGTTAAATATTTTATACAAAAATAAAACAACTAAGAGGTCATATTAATTCATATTGCACCCAACAATCGATTATGAAGTTTTGAACAATCGTATTTATGGGTGAAACGTTCAAATATAGAACACAATATTATAAATGAAAAATACTCATAACCATTACATATTATTCATAAATACAATTACTTAATGTTCCAAATATCAAAATACAAAAACTAAACTTTTAGAAATTCTTTAACATAGAAGCCCAATGCCATTAGCATGTTGCTCATGTGCTAAGGCTTTCGTTAATGGACCAACAATGTTGTCATCAATATGGGCTTTAAAAATTTCAATCTCATTCATTGCGACTACATCACGAATGTAATAAACTTTATGAAGAATATGTTGACTATTTTATGTATTCACGATTTATTCGCAAATAGGATTGCACTTGAATTATCATAATATATTTTCATGAGGTTTTTTATACTTGGAACAATAGCTTATGAGACAACGATATATTATGTTTTTGTATATGATAATGCAATGTTGATATGGTTCAAGCTTCTCCACACAACCTCTCTACCATTCATAGTGAAGACATGGCTGGATTGAGATTGAATATGTCACACCCCAAATGGGGCCTAGACGAAAACACGTGTCCGGGGGCGTGACGTCATAATATACATCACACAAGATACAAAGAACAACCTTTAAGGGTACATTTGGAAATCCAACATCGTTGCATTAATTTAAAAATAGTTAAGGTTTTACATAAGTTCAACGATAATATGCGGAAGCGAATAAAAGGTTTCAAAGTTTGACAATGATGTTAACGTAAATAATAATAATTCTTGAAAATCGGTCCAATGCAAGGCAACACCATAAAGCAAGCAAAGACATTCACAGCTAAGCACATGAGAAAAACATGCTAAAACGTCAACATAAAGTGTTGTGAATCAAAGGTTTAAATTTAGTATTAAAAGTGGACCACAAGTTCACAGTACGCACGTGATAGTTATAACAGATACAACTTCACATAAAAAGTATTTACATTGCGCTAAGCTTATGACACCGAAGCTCAATTAAAAGGAAGCATATTATATGCCAAACAAGAATTAAAACTGCACCAAGAAGGTAGAAAAATGGTTCGAGGGAGATGGTGTAATTGGGTCTGACCAAGATCAACCAAGAGAAATCTCGACCAGGGAAAATATCATTTAACTCGGGAGCCCCGAGGGTAGTGAGCGCTACTCACCCAATAGGGATAATTTAGTCTTATATATCTATTTACAACATTCGTCGCTTACATTAAAACAAAAAAAAAAAACAAAAAAAAAAAAAAAAAAAAAAAAAAAAAAAAAAATAAAAAAAAAAAAAAAAAAAAAGTGGGGGAAAAAAAAATAAAAAAAAAAAAAAAAAAAAAAAAAAAAAATATATATATAAAAAAAATAAAATAAAAAAAAAAAAAATATAAATATAAAAAAAACATTCCTTCGTTAAGCAATTGACGGTTCATGATAGTTCGGGCATTAGTGGTCTATTCGCTACTTAGGCAACACATAATCAGGAAAAAGGTAACGTAAAGTAACTGTATGGCCTATTCGCTACTTAGGGCATTAGTGGTCTATTCGCTACTTAGGCAACTCATTTTACTATTCATATCAGCAACTATTCATTTGGTTTTGCCGAAAAATGTTTCAAGTTTCATTTGCAATAACCTGGGGCCGATTTAAAGCTCCAATTTTAGTGTGCGATATATTGAAAAACATCTATTGCAAAAACAACTCTCTAAAAACTACTTTTATTGCCTTAATGAAAACATTTTTAGGGTCGACCAAAACCTCAAAACCATTTCGGATCAGCAACTACCTTTTCCATCCAGAAACGATTCCAAAAATCACACCAAACTTCACAATAGTGCCTAATCTAGCCTAATCTCCATTCACAACTAATCCACAACAAAACCATATTCAAAACAACCTAATTCCCTTTATTTCTATGTTACAGACTCCTTATCCAACTCTCAATCTCACCAAGACATATTATTTAACTAGTGAAACAAAGTAACATCATTATTTATAAAATCTTGTTTTATAATCTTTCAAAAAAAAACACAACATATGTATGTATTAATCTTGAACATATATGAAAGAACATAAGTAAATCACAAAAAAAGATTCAAGACACTTACAAGAATGAAGAACAAGTAGAGAAATCACAAGATCTATACCCCAAAATACTATATCTAAAAAACCCAACAACTAAATCACGAAACCTTAGTTTTATAAACTCTTGAAAGAACCGTTAAAAATCAAAGAACCAATACTTCAAACCACCTTAGATGTTCTTAGAAATGAATCTTGTATGCTTGGATTATGCAAAAAATCAAAGAAAATGAAAACCCTAAAAGGGTGTGTTTGGCCGTGAGCTTCAAGAGGAGGAGAGAAAGAAAAATTTTGTTGGTGACTTTGGCAATGATATGAAACCCCAACTGTGATATGTGTATGTATTTATAGGCCAAAAGTTAGGGTTTTTAGTCACCGCATGACCAAGTAAGCAAACTAGACACACAACCAAAAGTGTGGTGTGCGTGTAGGTTCGGCCAAAACAACCACAATGACCATTTGGTTTATTTTTTTGGGACCATGGTTCATGTATTAGGTCTTAGATTTGAATTTTCAAGTCAAAGGTTGCATGAGTCCAATAAAAGATTACATGTTCTAGTCTTCCTTAAGTTTTGTGCATGAGAATGACATTCTCATATGTCACTTTCACACACATGCACTAGTTTTAGAAAAGATGCTCTTGTATTTAATTTCAAGACTTATGGTTTCATTTGGTTTGATTTAGGCATCTAAAATATGACAAGGGGGAGAGGGTGAACGAAATTTTTGGCTTATGAACATGAATGTGATGATAACCAAAAAGTTTACACCTAAAAGATTTTAGTTTTTTCGGGGTTTCTGTTAGGTCAAAAAAAACGGAAAAACATAATTTAAACATTAAAGCGTAAAAATAAATACCGAGAGTGATCGTAAACTACGAAACACGTAGAAAAGCTAAAATAACTCATATAATATCTAAACTAATCAAAATACGAAGTCAAAACGCGTCCGATGACATTTTATAGATTTACGCGGGTTAACTTCCCGGTAAACTGCCAAATTCAAACGTAATGTATAAAAGTAAAAAATAATGATCAAAAAAGTTTAAAATAATGACCTAAAATTTTTAGGGTGTGACATTATCCCCCCATTAAAATATCTTTGTCCTCAAAGCTTAAGAAGAGCGTTGATAAGGTTTAACGAAAAGATTAATGGTAAACTTTTTCTCATATTATCTTCACCAGCTCCCAGTAAAAAACTCGCGCTAACAGTCTCGAATTCCAACGGACCTTCATAATTGGAATACGGCTTTTCTTTAGCCCTTTAACTTCTCGATCCATAATTTTAACTGGTTCCTCAATGAAATTAAGCTTGTCATCAATCTGGATCTCATATCGGGACGGGGTAGTGGGGAGGGTGCATGGGGAATTATTATGGGTTCATCAAAACGGAATACTAGTGGGTTCTCTACGCAACACTTCATCAAATTAGAAACAAAAAAGTGCTATGAACACGTTTAATTGCTCTGGGAGTTCAAGATTGTGATAAGCAAGTGTTCCCACATTAGCAAGAATCATGAAAAGACTAATATAGGCGAGTGATCATCAGCTTCCCCCGGATTGCCAAAACGAAATCACCCCTTTTCATGGTGACACTTTTAGCATGACCTTATCTCCAACCTTAAATTCCAATGGCTTGCTTCTCCTATCGGCGTAGCTCTTCTGTCTATCTCGTACACCTTGAATACGCTTCTTGATCTGAATGATCTTCTCAGTTGTTTCATGAACAATTTCCAGACCAGTTAGCTGAGCGTCTCCAACCTCAACCCAACAAATAGGCGATCGTCATTATCGGCATAGAGAGCTACAAACGGTGCAAAGCTTTGATACTAGTGAGAGATAACTGTTATTGTAATGAAACTCTACCAAAGTAGGTGATATCCCAACCTTTGCCCAAAATCATCACATTCAAACAACCACATAGCTGTACTCTAAGGTTTGGTAGATACTCTCAACTTTTGACCATCAGTCTGAGGAATGGTAAAGCGTACTCATTATCCAATTGATACCTATGGTTTTGTTCTAAACGATTACTATTAATTGAGATGTAAATATACATACTCAATTATAGAACATCGTTGACCAAAACCTATGTACTCAATTGGATTAAGAGTACGGCTTACCATCCACAGACAGTATGGTCCAAAGTGAGAGAATTCATACAAACCTTAGAGGTACATGCTAATATGCTTGTGTGATTGATTTTTGGGAAAGGTTGGGATAAAACCGACCTATTGGTAGAGTTTTCTGTGACAATAACAGTTAACACACTATTATCAAAAGCTGCACAGTTTGAAGCTCTCTATGCCTGAAAATGACGATTCGCCAATTGTTGGGTTGAGTTGGAGACGCTCAGCTCACTGGTCTGGAAATTGTTCATGAAACAACTAAGAAGATCATTCAGATCAAGAAGCGTATTCAAGGTGTACGAGATAGACAGAAGAGCTACGCCGATAGGAGAAGCAAGCCATTGGAATTTAAGGTTTGAGAGATAAGGTACATGCTAAAAGTGTCGACCATGAAAAGGGTGATAGCTTTTTGGCAAACGGGGGAAGCTGAACCCTACGCTATATTAACAATTCAAGATTCTTGCTAAAGTGGGGAAACACTTGCCTTATCAACTATGAACTCCCAGAGCAATATAACCGAGTCATAGCACTTTACCATTTCTAATTTTTGAAGAAGTGTTCCGTAGACGAACCACTAGCTATCCTTGAATGAGATCCAGATGGATGACAATATTATCTCATTGATGACCAGTTAAAATTATGGATCGAGCAGTAAAGGGCTAAAGAAAAGCCGTATTCCAATTAGAAGGTCCGTTGAATACGAGACGAGATATCGCGAGTTTACTTGGGAGCGTGCAGATCACAATGAAGAAAATTAACCCTTATCTTTTCGGTAACCCTTATCCACGTCTTAAGCTTTGAGGAAAAAGAATTTTAAGGGGGATATGCCACACCCCGAAAATTTTAGTTCAAAATTTTTAAACCTTTTTTGATCCATATTTTACATTTTATACGTTACGTTTGAATCTAGCAGTTTTACGTTAAGTTAACCCGCGTAAATCCTAAAAAATGTCATCAGACGCGTTTTGACTTCGATTTGATTATTTTAGATATTATATGAGTATTTTATCTTTCCCACGTGTATTCCGGTAGTTTACGATCACTCTCGGTATTTATTTTTACGTCTTAACGTTTAAATTGCGTTTTTCGCGTTTTTGACCTAACAGAACCCCGGAAACCTAAAATCTTTTATCGTGACAACTTTAGATATCATCCTCACATGTTCATAAGCCAAAAATTTCGTTCACACTCTCCCCCTTGTCATACTTTAGACGCCTAAATCAAACCAAATGAAACCATAAGTCTTGAAATTAAATACAAGAGCATCTTTTATAAAACTAGTGCATGTGTGTGAAAGTGACATATGAGAATGCCATTGTCTCAGCACAAAACTATAAGGAGACTAAACATGTAAACTTTATTGGACTCTATGCAACCTTTGGATAGAAAAGTCAAATCTAAGACCTAATCATTACCAAATGTCCCCAAAAAAATAAACCAAATGGTCATTGTGGTTGTTTTGGCCGAACTACACACACACACTTTTGGTGTGTGTTAGTTGCTTACTTGGTCATGCGGTGACTAAAAACCCTAACTCTTGGCCTATAAATACATACACATATCATACTTGGGGTTTCATATCATTGCCAAAGTCACCAACAAAAAAATCTTTTCTCCTCCTCTTGAAGCTCACTGCCAAACACACCCTTTTAGGGTTTACATTTTCTTTGATATTTTTCATAATCCAATATACAAAGATATCTGATATCTAAGAACAACTAAGGTGGTTTGAAGTATTGTTCTTTTGATATTAACGGTCTTTACAAGAGATTATAGAACAAAGGATACAAGAATTGTTGTTGGTTTTATAGATCTAGTATTTTGGGGTATAGATCTTGTGATTTCCTACTTGTTCTTCATTCTTGTAAGTGTCTTGAATCTTTTTTTGTGATTTACTTATGTTCTTTCATATATATTCAAGATCCATACATACAGTATTTTGTGTTATTTTTGAAAGTATTATAATAAACAAGAATTTATAAATAATGGATGTTTACTTTGTTCACTAGTTAGAATAAATGTTCTTGGTGAGATGAGAATGGAATAAGAGTTGTAACAATAGAAATATAATGGGAATAGGTTTAGTTAATAGGAATGGTTTTTGTTGTGGGAATTAGTTGTAGAATCGTGAAATTAGGCTAGATTAGGCACTATTGTGAAGTTTGGTGTGATTTTTGGAATCGTTTGTGGAAAAGGTAGTTGCTGATCCGAAATGGTTTTGAGGTTTTGGTCGACCTAAAAATGTTTTCATTAGGCATAAAAGTAGTTTTTAGAGAGCTTGTTTTGAATAGATAGTTTTTCATATATCGCACACTAAAATTGGACTTAAAACGGCCAAGTTATAGCCAAAAGAAACTTGAAACATTTTTCTGGCAAAACCAAATGTATAGTTTGCTGATATGATAGTACAATGAGAGTTTGCCTAAGTAGCGAATAGACCACTAAGCCCTAAGTAGCGCATAGGCCATAACAGATACGTATTACGTTCCTTTTTCCTGATATGTTTTCGCCTAAGTAGCGAATATACCAGCTAATTCCCGAACTAACATGAACCGACCAATTGCTTAACGTAGGACGGGTTAAGTAAGCGCGAATTGTATAAAAAGTCTATTAATACTAATTTATCCCTATTCGGGTGAGTACCGCCACTACCCACGGGGCCTCCCGAAAAACAGATATATACAAGTCGGCTTTCACTAGGTGATCTTGGTCAGATACCTTTAGGGCGAATTAATTCTTGTTTGGCATATAATATGCTTCCTTTTAAATTGAGCTTCGGTGTCATAAGCTTAGCGCAATAGTAAATACTTTTTATGTGAAGTTGTATCTGTTATAACTATCACGTGCGTACTTGTGATCTGTGGTCCACTTTTAAATACTACATTTAAACCATTGAATTCACCAATTTTATGTTGAGTTTTAAGCATGTTTTTTCTCATGTGCATAGCTGTGAATGACTTTGCTTGCTTATGGTGTTGCCTTGCATTGACCCCGATTTTTCAGAAATTATTATAATTACGTTTAACAACATATGGCCAACTTTGAAAACCTTTTATTCGCTTCCGCATATTATCGTTGAACTTATGTAAAACCTTAACTATTTTTAAATTAATGCAACGATGTTGGATTTCCAAATGTACCCTTAAAGGTTGTTCTTTGTATCTTGTGTGATGTATATTATGACGTCACGCCCCCGGACACGTGTTTCCGTCTAGGCCCCATTTGGGGTGTGACATATTCAATCTCAATCCAGCCATGACCTTCACTAAGAATGGTAAAGGAGGTTGTGTGGATGAAGCTTAGCACCATATCAACATTGCATGTATCAATACAAAAACATAATATAACTTGTTCGTCATAAGCAAATGTACCAAGTATATAATAACCTCATGAAAATATATTATGATATTCAAATGTGCAGTCCTATTAAGCAATAAATTCGTTAATACATAAAATAGTCAACATATTCTTCATAAAGTTTATTACATTCGTGATGTAGTCGCAATGAATGAGATTGAAATTTTTAAAGCCCATATTGATGACAACATTGTTGGTCCATTAACGAAAAGCCTTAGCACATGAAGCAACATGCTAATGGCATTGGGCTTCGCTGTTAAAAGAATACTAAAATTATAGTTTTTGTATTTTGATAATTGGGAACATTAAGTAATGTATTTATGAATAATAAGTAATGGAAATTGATTATTTTTCATTTATAATATTGGTTCTATATTTTAACGATTTCACCCATAAGATAACGATTGTTCAAAACTTCATAATCGATTGTTGGGTGCAATATGAATTAATATGAAGCTTTAGTGTTTATTTTTGTATAAAATATTTAACTTGTTGGGGAACGAATGAGTTCATGTTTATGATTTGTATCCTTGTATCCTTAGACTTATGATATATAACACATTCATAGTACGTAACAAGTTTTGATTTGATTCAATTCAAACATCAGTGGTAACTTAGTGATTATAACGGCTTGTTTTAGGTATTACGAAGTATGTATTATGAGGTAGAAATAGTAAAAAAAATTAGTTCCTCTTATGGAAGAATGTGATACTATTGTGGTATGTGGCCCACATCGATGAATTAATAATGTTACGACGAACCTTACTAAGTGGTAAGTTAATTGTTTTTAGACTTTACTTAGTAAAAATCATATATATAAGAGTGAGATTTAAACCATGTTGAGGATGAGTTAATCCGTTTTCCATGTCTCAAATTAAACATCATCAAAAACAAAAGGTGAAAAATGAATAAAGTAAATCATAAATTGTTAAAGATCATTGTATTGGTTCATTTGATGACACGCACCTCAAATATTTTCGGGAGTATAAGAAGATTGTTGATAACGCTGCTGTATGGTAATAATACCTAGAGTTGCATGCATGCCCAAGTGAGAGTTTGTAGGATTTATGTGCATGATATAACATAATTAAATATTTTCGACCATATATGAGACTATTATGTAACATTTCTCAATTTCAGTTCATTTTACGACTCCTATTATTTGTCACTATTTATTTTGGTCCGATACCGTTTACGTTATTAAATTTTACTTTGATCTAAATCGCCGTAGAACAAAAATAACCAATTACTGTAAACAGTCATCAAAAAAATTAAGGTTTACAACAACCAAGTTAGGAATATTTAACTACAAAGATAACTATTGGTTGCTTGCGTAATCTTAATTATATTGTCAGCGTAAAAGGTCTACGTTTCGCAATAAAATACATTTAGACATACCCCAAAAATACCTAGACTTACCAAGACTCAAACCAATACCCACTTTTATAACCTCAACACAAAATTTAATCAATTGTTGTGTCAAATGCCACTAGGGGCCGGTTACACACACCACATACACCTTAGAAATCCTTAAAAATCCTCCAATGATTCTTACAAGTACATGTTACAACCCCTAGTTAATTAAATGATAGTCCTAATTTGTACCCACTAAGCATTTACACGAATGGAAAAGACCAATTGCTTATCCTTTTTGCCCTCTTGGTTTTGGCAACACTGCATGTACAATCTAAAACCTAAGATTTCTAATATAGCTAAATCATGTACATCACTTGGCAAATTAAAACTTGTACTGGGGTGGTTTTAACAAAACAATGGTGTAGTTAACTAATACAATTGCAAAACCACAAGTATTAGAAGTTGGGTTCTTAGGTTTTGGGTTATGGAGGATTGGAGGGGGGGGGGTGAAGCGTGGCTAGGAAGAGTTAACGAGAGCGTAGTCGGGGAGTGCCGTCATAAATATACATTCATATCTTACCATTTGACACTCTTGTTAACTCACACACACCTCAAACTCTCTCTTCTCTTGTTCGGGATACAAGCCGCAAGCAAACACCTCCCACTTCATTTTATTCGAACCTATAAGCACTAAGGTTATCATACAAGAGTTATACGAGCTAAGGATTTGTATACTACACGTCTACTCCTCCATCTAAAATGCTATAGGACCATTTGTAAGTCACAACAACACTTTACAATTTGTAATATCCATTCCTTTTGAATGATTAACGTAAGTCGCGATATATATAAAAGTGTACGTACCTAATGGGCGTAGGATTCATTAAGTGGCGAGGTACTCATTTAAAACACACGTACAATGATGGTTAGTGACAAACTAGTGACTTCGACGTAAACAATAACCCTAGGCACGAAACCTATAAGACAACTATATGTAAACTTTTGAAGAAAGTATAACAAGAGTGGGCCAACAGGAACATAACTCGATACAAATAAACCTTTTGCCATGCAAGGTACGATGAAGAAATACGTTAAATGAACCATTGATATCACTAGGGTAAGTTTTCAAACCATATGTTGCTAGAAAATACTAACGAACCACAAATCGGCCTTGGTTAATCCAACCCGCTCGTATTTGGGCCCAACAGGCCCAATAGCTTCTGGTTCCGAGACCCATAGCTTATAGATAAGCTCACTTGAGCTTATCAAGGGCTTAAATAAGATTTAAACTCGTTTAGGCCACACAGATGCAAGGAAACCTTTAATGGTCCTAGACGAGCCCAATTATGCCCAAAACAGGCCCTATCGAACCCTTGTGTAATAAGTTATGGCTTATCAATAAGCCGTTCGAGCTTAATGATAAGATAGGAGTACTCATTTAATCAACTTAGGCCTTGTATTGCCATTTGAAATCAAACCGAACCTTACTAGGCCATCTAGCCCATAAAGTTTGCCCAAAATAATCTAATAAAGCTCACCAAAAAGCTTGGGCACTTAATGGGTGAACTTAAGATAGCACAATGAGCTTAGTGGACTTAAATATACACTTAAATGGACCCAAAATTGACCCAACGAAAAGCCAAGAAACCCTCTTTGAGCCTAAATGGGCCCAACGGCCTACTAACTAGTGCTTATTTGCTTATTGGGATAAGCTGAAACGAAAACAGACCCATACCAACTTATTAAGGGCTTTTGTACTCGTTAAAACCCTATTGGACCTTTAAAACGCTAAACGGGCCTTAACGGACCCAATAAGGCCCGTTAAGCCAAAAATAACTCGATGAGCTTATTTTATAAGCCGAAAATATTTGATAATCTTATTTGGACTTAACAAAATGAAAATGCCACATTTGGGATTTATTTGGAGTTGAAAATGTTAATTGTTTTACAATTCCGATGGACTAAATGTAAATTCATCGAACTAGGGATTAAAATTGTCATTTCGAATAATAAAAATGTGAGGGATTGATTTTTGAAACATTCCTGAACTTAAGGAATGAAGTTGTAACTATAAAGACCTAGAAATACAATTTTTGTAAACTTAAAAGTACTAATTTATGTAATTACCGAAACTAAGAGGGTTTAAATAAAATGTTTAAAATTATAAAACCTAGGGACCGTAAAGTGTAATAACTAGAAACTTAAGGGTATAATTGTGAAGGCAAAAGAGAATTAAATAAAACATTAAATGTATCGTTCGAATATTAAGATATTCGTACATTAAACGGGTTTAATTAAGCGACTTAATAAATAAGTATATTTATTAACAATGATTTCACGTTTCCCGAGAACCATCCTAAATTATAAATACAATAACCATAGCGCACCACCACACAAGGTAACAGATATATAAACTTGAAATAGAATTTAGTTAAAACAAAGATCGTTAGCCTAAAAGTTAGACCTAATACATTACCCGTATTTACTTAGGTACTTGACGGTGTGATTCATTGCTTACATGGATATTTATTATCATTCAGAGAACTATCTGCTAAGGTGAGTTCATAGCCCCATGTTTTACAGTTATTTAAATGATTTACATCTTTAGGGTGAGAACATGCTTGTTTTACAAATTGGACGCAAGTGTACATTTTATACCGTGATTTCGTGTTTGCCTAAGTAGCGATAACCCACTGAGCATTGTTATCATGAACTGTCAATTACTGGATTGTAAGCGCGAATGTTATGAGTAGATCTATTTAGGATTGACATCCCCGTTCGGGTGACTAGCTATCACCGGGAACAAACGTTGTAACATGTCGGATTTGGGATGTTCCGGGTTAGAACATCATTATGGCATATCAATAGGCAATTTATTGCATTCAAACATCTCGAGCTTCTTCACGAGCTTAGGAAAACGAAATTACTTTTTATGATGTCTGCATGTGTTGCTAAATCATACACTTGGAAATCTTATGATCCTGCTATCGATTTACACAAACCTATGAATTCACCAACTTTATGTTGACATTTTAAGCATTTATCCAGGACAATAGGCACGAGGTGCGATGATACATTGGAAATTCAATAATTGTGAAGAGTCAACACCTAAGATTTTGGGGTCTTATACATTTTGGGGACAAATGTATATAAACCGAAATCTTTATTTATATTGTTGAACAAGATTTGGAAGCCATGGTCTTATTTAACAAATAAGTGAATTTTTTGATAATCCATTGTATCTTTTTCAAACCGACACCGTTTTATTAGTCATTTTTGTTTTCATTTTTTTTTTGTTCACAGATCTTGTACTATTGTATCCATAAAGTTAACACCCTCGATATACAACATTCTGCTGCGAACTCAGATTTGAGGGTGTTACCAGAATGGTACAGAGCCAAGGATATGGAGAACCAAGGTCAAAAGTTTTGTCTGAGACTAAAACCATTTACTAACACTGATTATCACAAATGGGTATTTGCGATGAACATACATGCATACTTGTTTACATCTAACTCAATATGCTTACATACATACAATGTTTTATCAATAGTAGGTACTAAGTGCAACATGATTGATATAACTTTATATAAATGATATTACGTATATTACCTATAAGACTTTCATTATTAAAGGTTTTTATTAAAGCTTACAGACATATTATATCGATCCTTCCTATAAGTAATACTTATATAAGTTATTTTGCTTTTTGCAGTAATTATGTCTTCTGCGACATCTGCTGTCACATACACTTCCGTCTACACCGACTCTGAGCCCGGCAGAGCCTTCTGGGGAGCCGATGATGAGGAGGTATCTGAGGGAGGCATTCCACGAATCATCGTATTAGGATAAGACGGACTCCCGATACGGCCAGTAGCCCCATCATCACCGGATTACATACCAGGCCTAGAGGATCCACAGACACCACTAGTTCCTCAGGACGAGGATGAGCGTGATCCTATGTTCGTACAGGCACATGATTCTGACTACGTACTAGAGCCTATATACCCTGAGTATATACCATTGGAGGATGACCATGAGTTTCCGGCTGAGGAGCAGCCATTACCTCCTATTGATTCACCTACTGCTGAGTCACCCGGATATGTTACTGAGTCGGATCCCGAGGAGGATCCAGAGGAGTACGAGGATGATGAGACAGAGGATGGTCCGGTTGACTATCCTATGGACGGAGGAGATGATGGAGATGATGATGACGGCGATTCATCTAGGGATGACGCCAATGATGAGGATGAGGATGATGAGGACGAGGAGGAGGAGGAGCACTTAGCTCCGGCTGACTCTACTACCGTTATACCTGTTGATGAGCCTGTTTTCCCACCTGAGGGAACAGAGCCTGTTATACCACCACCCTCCACTGACATTACTATTGGGGCTAGGATTACCGTCCGGCCCCAGACTTCCATATCCCTTCCACCAGAGGCAGAGGTTGAGAGACTTCTGACCATGACTACTCCATCACCATCACCACCTATCTCACTATCACCACCCTCTGCAGGAGAGCGCCTTGCTAGGTGCATGGCCCAACCTGCACATTCACCACCTTTACTACCATCATCTGGGTGTCCAACCCAAATCCAGACACTCAGGATAGCATCTACTCAGGCTCTTATTGATGCAGTTACTGCCGCATTACCATCACCACCACTACCACCATCTCTATACATACCACCACCTGTTGACCGTAGGGATGACATTCCCGAGTCTGAGCAGCCTCCCCGCAAGAGGTTGTATTTGTCCACTCTAGGCTCCAGATACGAGGTCGGGGAGAGTTCCACTGCTAGACCTACCAGAGGTCAAGGGATAGATTATGGGTTTGTCAGCACGGTAGATGCTGAAGAGAGGCGACAAGGGATTAGAGGTGTCGGGTACAGGATTAGGGGTACTTGGGTAGATCCGGCAGAGGCAGTTCCAGAGATAGCACCTATGACAGTGGGAGAGGTCAATACTAGGGTCACAGAGCTTGCTGAGCTCCATGAGCATGATACACAGGACTTGTATGCTTTACTAGAGGATGATCAGGATAGTAGGTCTCATATATCATAGCGAGTCGATATGGACTCGCAGCGGGTCGATTTACTTATAGGGGATAGGATGACACTCCAGGAGACAGTATGGATGGTAGAGGAGGAGGCCTATGCTTCCCGAGAGGCTTGGGCTCACTCGATAGGATTGAGTCAGGCGAATCATCAGGAGCTTCAGACCCATTGTGATCATGTGTTTGCACACGAGACCCATCTCCAGGCACACCAGACATAGCTACAGTTGCAAAGTACTCTCATTCAGACACAGCATCAGGTACATGAGACTCGCTTTCAGATGCAGCAGGCTGAGTTAGCAGCGCTTTGAGAGACTGATCGTAGGCGTTAGGACCAGATGGTAGAGACTCTCTGAGTCATCAGAGATATAAGGCGAGAGATGAGCGACATGCAGGCTGAGTTGTTAGCACTGCGAGAGCAGCAGAGGAGAGCTAGACAGCCAGGACCAGAGACTAGGATTCCAGATCACCAGGATGCTTCTGGGGATGCTGACAGTCACATCTAGTGATTTATGTTATTTGTATCTTGCTAGGTCATTGTACAGGCATGTTAAGTATTAGGGGTTTTCCCCGCTAGCATAGCCTTAGATCTTTTGTATTATATTATGTGTACTCCGACAACTATTTCACGTAAAATTTTCAAAGTTATGAGTAAAATGGATGTGTTACTTTGTACTATATACCTCTCTTGTGTTGATTACCTCATCTATACATTATTATATTCTGTCATATAACCTCATGTTCTGTCTTTTGTGACCTAGACAAATCATGGCACCTACAACCAGAAGAGGACCAAATACCCCTGTTAACAACACCAACCCAAACAACATGACTCCAGAATCCATCCAAGCAATGATTGACCAAGCTCTTTTACGAAACTCCACCAATAGAGATGGAAGCCACAGTTCGCACAGGGATAACCGAAGGAACGTGCAAACTGCGCGCCCTTGTTTTTACGCTGACTTCATGAAGTGTGAACCTTTAAACTTCAAGGGGACTAAAGGCGTGGTCGGTTTAACTTGGTGGATTGAAAAGATAGAGTCGGTTTTCAATATCAGTGGTTGTGCTATTAAGAATCAAGTAAAGTTTGCCACATGCACTCTGTTAGGTGCTGCTTTGACTTGGTAGAATGGTCAGATAAGAACCTTAGGTCCAGAGGCATATGCAATGACTTGGGAAGTACTCAAGAAAAAGACGACGGACAAGTATTGTCCGTAGGGTGAAATCAAGAAATTAGAAATCGAGTTGTGGAACCTAAAGGTCAAGGGAAACGATGTTCCAACATACATTGAACGTTTCCAAGAGTTAACCCTGATATGTACCAAGTTTGTTGCCAACGAAACCGAGAAGGTTGACAAATACATCAGTGGACTTCCTGACAATATTTATGGGAACGTCAAGTCTGCCAGACCCAAGACGTTGGATGAGACTATTGAGTTGGCCAATGACCTGGATGTGATCAGTAACTCCGCACGCTTACGCAGGAAAAAGGCATTGACAACAAAAGGAAGGCTGACGATTCGTCTAGAAAACTAACCATGGTCACCAGCAACATCCTTCAAGAGGTTAAAATGTAGCCAAGGGCCTACAAATATGGGGACAGCAAAAGGAAGCCTTATGGGGGAGCTCTGCCACAACTTGCACGCATGAGTTCAATCTTCTCACCACAATGCTCGTGCACAGCGCTGCTACAAAGTGCAACAAAATAGGGCACTTTGCTCGCGATTGCAGGAATGCTGGTAACACAAATGTTGCTAACACTCAGAAGGGCAATGGGGCAGCTCCCAAAGGAAATGGTTGTTTTGAGTGTAGAGCACCAGGGCATTTCAAGAGAGATTGTCCTAAGCTGAAGAATAAATTTGGAGGGAAATGGGAAGGCACTAAGGTGGTTTTATGCAGTTGGGATGCAGGAAAAGAGGTGGAAATGCACCGGGGAACATGTTGCCATATCGTCACGGCGGTACGTTCCTTTTAAATAACCACTACTGCATCTATCTTATTCGACACTGGTTGCCGATAGAAGCTTTATATCCACATGCAACTTTTAGTTCCTTGATATAACATCAGCCTCTAACTCCATTAGAAAATTGTTATGAGGTCGAATTAGATGATGGGAAATTAGTCGGGATTAGACACTATTATTCGAGGGTTAGCACTTTAAATTTCTTAGACACATCCTTCATCATAGATTCTATTGCCCGTGAACTGGTAGTTCGATGTCATTATCGGTATGGATGGTTAAGAAGATGTCACTCCGTGATCGTTGTTTTCTTGCGATGAGGAAACTGTCACGCCGTGATCGTGTGTGATGAGAAACTTGTTCAAATTCCCTACAGGAATGAAACTTTGAC
This sequence comes from Tanacetum coccineum, assembly GCA_026074375.1. NCBI lineage: Eukaryota > Viridiplantae > Streptophyta > Magnoliopsida > Asterales > Asteraceae > Tanacetum > Tanacetum coccineum. The sequence continues at coordinate 90,940 of BQNB010002869.1, forward strand.
TTTTTGTGGCAACGAAAGTAGCAACGGGAGAGAATACCGGTTGACAGTTATCTCATGTTCAAAGGCTCAAGAGTACATGGCCAAAGGATGTCAGGTCTTTTTAGCACAGATATCCGCCAAGAAAAAGGAGGACAAGTCGAAAGGAAAACAGATAAAGGACGTACCAATCGTCCGAGATTTTCCTGTAGTATTTCCTGAGGACTTTCCAGGTCATCCTCCAGCTCGACCAGTGGAATTCTAAATCAACTTAATTCCAGGAGCCGCACCCGTAGCTCGAGCACCGTATCGGTTGGCTCCATCCAAAATGAAGGAATTATCAGAACAATTACAAGAACTTTCTGACAATGGATTCATAAGGCCTCGTTCCTCACCTTGGGGAGCCCCAGTCTTATTTGTCAAAAAGAAGGATGGGTCATTCAGGATGTGCATCGACTACCGTGAGTTAAATAAACTAACAATAAAGAATCGTTATCCACTCCCAAGGATCGACGATTTGTTTGATCAACTTCAAGGATCCAATATTTATTCGAAGATAGATCTGAGATCGGGATATCACCAGCTTAGAGTACGAGAACAAGACATTTCAAAGACGGCATTCCAAACTCGGCATGGTCATTACGAGTTCCAAGTTATGCCATTCGGACTGATAAACGCACATGCGGTATTCATGGACCTCATGAACCGTGTGTGCAAGCCTTACTTAGATAAATTCGTAATTGTCTTCATCGATGACATACTTATTTATTCAAAGGATGAGAAAGAGCATGAAGAACATCTTAAGGCAATTTTGGAATTGCTTAAGAAGGAGCAGTTGTATGCTAAGTTTTCAAAATGTGAGTTTTGGATCCCGAAGGTACAATTCCTCGATCACGTCATTGATAGCAGAGGCATACATGTAGATCCAGCCAAGATAGAATCTATTAAAGATTGGGCATCTCCTAAGACACCAACTGAATTCCGCCAATTTTTAGGTCTTACTGGTTACTATTGAAGGTTCATTGAAGGATTTTCGAAGATTGCTAAGTCAATGATGAAACTTACTCAGAAAGGAATCAAGTTCGACTAGGGAGAAAAGGAAGAGAACGCTTTTCAGTTAATAAAGCAGAAGCTCTGCAGTGCACCAATCCTGGCTTTACCTGAGGGGAGCGAAGACTTTGTGGTCTACTGTGATGCATCACACAAGGGTTTAGGTGTTGTATTAATGCAGAGGGAGAAGGTGATTGCCTATGCTTCTCGACAACTAAAAGTTCACGAGAAGAACTACACCACTCATGATTTAGAACTTGGGTCGGTAATGTTTGCCCTAAAGATATAGATACACTATCTATACGGAACCAGATGCACCGTGTTCACCGACCATACAAGCCTACAAAACATTCTCAATCAGAAGGAGCTTAACATGAGACAACGCCGTTGGCTAGAATTACTGAGTGACTACGATTGTGATATTCGTTATCATCTCGGGAAAGCAAACATAGTGGCCAATGCACTGAGCCGTAAGGAACGGA
>BQNB010002869.1:93410-117795 GCA_026074375.1 Tanacetum coccineum
AATCATATCAAATTTCATAGTGTTATTTGTAGCTTCAAGGTTTTGTAAATCCTAACACTATTAAGAGTGTTCATTTTATATTAAGGCTGAAAGTTTTGTAAACTATTTGTTATTACTGTTTCATTATAATTCTTCTTAGTATCATTGACTAGATTCCGCATAGTCTTTGATATTCATAATCAAAGTTTCTGTCATAGTTGTTATGAATGTATTCAATACAACTTAAGCTTATACAAGCTAAGCAAGATCTATTATATTGGGATCAACAAGTGGTATCAGAGCTTGTGATCTCCCTAGATTTATTTCACCCATTTGTGAACATGAAGAAATTACGTACACCAAACTATAAAAGAATCGGGATGGATGCACAAAAAGTTTTAGACATGAGTAACGTCAAATTTAGTATAATATGATTCATCTACAAAAACTTATAACTTTTCATGCATTTTGGTAGAAATGATTTAACAAATTTACAAATAGATTCATAACAATTTATAAAAAAATAAATGAAAAATTAAAATTATAGAAGCAATAAAAACCAAAAAAAAGACAAAAAAAAAAAAAAAAAAAAATAAAAATACACAAAAAACAAAAAAAAAAAAATAACACAAATACAAATTAATAACTAGAAAAAAAAAACAAAAAAAAAGAAGCAAATAAAACACAATACAGAGTATGAATTAGAAATTAATAAAAATAATACAACACAAACACTATAAACATTAAAAAAAAAAAAAGAAAAAAAAAAAACAAACACAAAAACAAAAAAAAAAAAAATTAAAGAAATAAAAAAAAAACCGTAAAAACATATAATCACAATACGGAAAAAAAACAGCAGACACAAAAAAAAACAAAAGAAATCGAAAAAACAAAAAGACATAAAATTAATAAACCACACAAATAAAAAACAACACCAACCACATAAAACCCAAACATTTAAACACAAACAAAACAAACACAAAAAACAACAACAAACAATTAAAACACAAAAATACAAACAAAACTACCACAACAAACCAAAGACACACACAACACACATTAATAAAAACAACAAAAAACACACACATAAAAAATACACAAAACAAAAAAAAACAATAAAACAAAAAAAAAAGACAACCCAAAAAAAACAACAACAACAAAAAACAAACCACATAAAAAAAAAACTCTATCTCTCACATACTAACACAAGTAAAACAAAATAACACACATACAAAAATAAAAACTTACACAACGCAGCGAGGAGAAGCGAAAACCACAAAAAATAAAAAAATGACAACACATATAAAACAACCCCCAATAAAAAAAATAAACACTAATACCCACCGACAACAAAACAAGTACCAATATAAACCAAAAAAAAACAAACACAGACACCAACCACATTAAAAACAAACCAATAACACAAAAAAAAAAACAAACCCACATAACAAACCAAAAAAAACAAAATAGCAAAAACAAAAACACATTACAACACAAAACCATCAAACCCCAAAAAAACCAAAAAACACAAGAACATCAAAAATCTACACATATACAAGCAAGAACAATCAAAACAAAACAAAATAAAAAACACACCCAAAACACCAACATCAACACACAACCAACTAAACAACGAAAAAATAAAAAACAAAAAAAACACATACAGAGAACATACTATCACGAACAACAAACCAAATAAAAAAAAATACAAACAAAACCACAAAACAAAAAACGCAAAAAACTAGCACTAAAAAAGACATAAACAAACAGAATGATCAAAAAACAAACAAACCAAAACATAACCAAAATCAACCAAACAAAAAACAGAAAATAAAACCCGGCCAAAAAAAACCGGCCAAATAAAACAAACCAGAACCACAAACAACCAACTAAAAAAACAACAAACGCAAAACTAAAACATAATAAAAACACAACCTAACAAAAATCTACAAAAATGGACACACTAAAAAAAAAAAGCAAAAATCAAATCAAAAAAAACAAAACACAAAAAGACAATCACACAACAAAAATCAAACAAATACCAAAAAAAAACAAAAAAACATAAAACGCATTACCAAACAAAATATAAAAAAAAAACAAAACCACCACAACAACCAACGAAAACACACAAACACAAAAAAAAGCAAGAAAAAAAAAATTAAAAAACCACATCATAACCAAAATAACAACCCGCCCACCAAAACCCAAATAACCACACAAACACAACCAAAAGAATCAATAAATACAAAATGAAACACACGATCAAAACTTAAAAACAAAAGCAACCAAAAAAAACAAACAAACCAAACACACCAGCAAAACCACAAAAAAACGCCACGAAAAATCCCAACACACAAAAAAAAAAAAACACACACCCAAGAGAGCCACAAACGAAACAGAAACAAAATAACAAACAACCAAAAACAACAAAATTAACGAGATAAAAAATCAACAACCTAACCCCAACCAACCATAAAAAAAAACCCACAACAACCACACACAAAGATACAAAACATTGTAAAACATTCACTACTAAACCACAAAACCCACACAGCCACACACGACCAAGCAATACACAAACACAAAACCAAAACAAAAACAACACAAACAACTACAAAACATCACCACAATAAACACCCAAAAACAAAATCAAAAAACCATGCTAAACACCAGAACCACCACAAAAAACACACAAAACGATAAAACCCACCACAAAACCGAAACAAATAGCAACCAAAACAACACAAAATAAAACACACAAACACACCAGCAAACCAAACAACACAAACCAAGCCAATGAACAAAAGAAAAACACAACACAAAAGTCCAATAATCCCCAACACAGAAACTAAACACAAACTTAAAAAAAACAAAACACCCAGATTATACACACACACAACTACAAAACAAAAAAAAAAGCAAACCAAAATAAAAACCCACACACATCACCCCAACAACACACATTACAACAAATATCAAACAACACAACAATACAACACCAATCAACACACCGAAACTTAAAAAGCCAATCAAACCCCACAAAACCTTACGACACCCCAAACCAACAACACAAGCCAAAATCACAACCCCAAACCCAACGAAGAACACTTAAACAACCACACAAACCAAAATAAAAAACACCTCACAACCAAAAAACAAATACATTAACGAAAAAACAACCTAACATCCTAAAGCACGACCGGAATCAAACCACTCACCAAAACCCACACAACATACACAAAACAATAACCAACATTTAAATCAAACATAGGCACCAACAAAACACAACCACAACAACACAACAAAAAAAAAAACACCAGAAACAACAAACAACAAACACCACACACACACAACGAACAAAAAAAAAACAACACAAACAAAAAAAAGAAACACAAACAAATACAAACCCATTAAACAATACCGGACTAACACACACACAATCTAGCACCCACAAAAAACCCTGAAAAAATGGGGGCGGGGGGAGGGGACGCGGCTCACAAAACAACACACGTCTCTCTCTCTCTAACTCCAAAAAATAAGAAAATAAAAATACAAACCACAACAACAATCAACCAAAACAACAAAAACCAAGAAAAAATACAACGAACACTTAGACAACCAACCAAAACAAAAAACACCCAAAACACCACACAACCAACCCCCACGTTATAAACTAAACATAAATATTTAACATCAGACCCCAAAAAACCACACAAACAAATCACCCATGCCAACACAACAACACTACAAACCACAAACAAGCACCGACCAAACACAACAACACAACGACTCACCGCAAAAAACGAAAATACAACAAAAAAAAAAAAGACCACAAAAAACACAAACACCAACACATCAAACAAACCCCAACACCAAAAACACCCAACACAAAAAACACATCAAAACCAAAAAATTACCAAGCCAAAAAACACAAAACAACACAAAACAGAACAAACTTAACAAACACAAAAAAAATTACACAAACCCCCAACAAAAAACAGAATACAGGAAACCATACAGACCAACAAAACCGCTACCACACAGAACACACCAACCAAAACACACAAAACTAACAAAAAAACTAAAACCAATAACCTTAACACTTACAACCAACCCCCACACCCAACGCACAAAAACTCACACTCACACAAACAACAAAAACTAAAAAACACAAACACCACCACACACAATCCACAACACCATACACACAAAACCTAAACTCACACACAATCCAAACACAAACCCATCGAACAAACCACAAAAACAAACACAAATCAACAACAAGCACAGGAAAGCTAAAAGGGCGCGACAAAGACACGAGAAAAGGCAAGGGAAGGAAGGCGAGCATACACCTAACAAAAAGAAAAACCAACACCGACCACACAAATCCCCAAAAAAACTCCACCGAATCAAAAACCAAAAAAAAACAAACCAAAATAAAGCACAAACACAAAATACCAAGCACGATTACAAAAACACAACAAAACAAACGGAGCCAACAAACAATCAAACTACACCACAACACCAACCACCAGTACCAGCCACAACCTAAATTACCATAAAACAAATACACCTCCCACACAACAATACACCACACACACAAAACAAAAAAAACAAAAACCCCAAAAACAACACAAACGCAAAAACAAAACACAGCCACAAGAAAGAACATCAGACACAACACCAATCAAAAACAACCCACAAACAAAAACGAATGAACCTAATCAAAAACAAACGCACAAACAGTTCATCTTAAACACTACAACCACCAAACATAGCCGAGGGCGGCTGAGGTGAGAAAATAACACACCCAACACTAAACCCCAACACACAACCAACACCACAAAACAAAAAACAAAACAAACCCACACTACACCTAACACCAACAACCAAAACATCCCAAAAACACAACAAGCCAAATAAACAACAAACAACTCGTCAATACCCACATCAAAACAGACAAAGCCGAAACACCACCACAAACAAACCAAAAATGCACAAACACACAACAAGCCAAACAAAACCCCACAACTCTTTAAAACAACACCCCCAACACTATCAACAAAAAAACCAAAAAACTTAACCAACAAACAAGCACACAACAAAAACCACAAAATTAACAACTAAAACCCAAACACACAAAACACCATACATAACACAACAAACCAAAAAAAAAGACAAAAAAATAAAACAAAAAAAAAAATACTACCAATACAAAAAACACAAAACAAAAACGATTAAACACAAATACAAACATAGATAAGAACAACACAACACACCTACAACAAAAACCAAAAAAAGCACCAAAAAACCACGACAACAAAAAAAAACACCTAAGCAGTCACAAAACCCCACAACAAACACACACCCACAACCACAAAAACAAACAAACACAAAAAAGAACAAAAACAACAAAACAACCCACCCACACAAACCACGAACCCTAAACCACAACATAATTGCACACAACCTACCCCACAACACAACACCACAAACCCCCTACACAAAACCAAAAGCCAAACAAACACACAACCAACAAAAAACAAACAAAACAAAATCAACCCACAAACATTAACAAAACACAAAAACACCAATCGGAAAACCCCACACACAACACAAAACTTATACCCAACAAATACCCCTAAGAAAAACTAACAAAACCCACAACCAAAAACAAACACATAAAAAACAAATCCCCAAAAAAAAATCACAAACAAACTAAACAACACACAGGGGGGGGGTGGCGGGGGGGGGGAGATAACAACAATAAAACAAAACCAAAAAACCAAACAAGAACAAAAAACACCAAACACCACACCAAAACAAAAAAACCAAAACCAACTAAACACCAAACAATCAAAACACCCCTTATAAAAACTCACACTACATTAACAACATAAAGACTAACAAAAAACCCACACAACAACACACACAGGCAACAAAAAAACAAAACAACAACCAAAACAACCCACACATAAAAAAGAAACAAGCCAACACACACATCATCGGGGGCGCGCAGAGGACCGGGCGGTCCAAGAACAACAAAGCATTTAACCCAACAACACCAAATGCACCTCAACCAAAAACACACCAAACAAACACTATCAAACACCACTAACCCAACACCTAACCACCCCCCCCAGCAGCTAACAACAACTAAACAACACCCAGCTAACACAACTTTACAAACAGGTCCATAACAAACACAAAACCACACAAACCCTAGTTAAACCAAAAACACAACCACACAAAAACCAAAAACACAACAACCAAGCAGCCACACAATACACACACAAAACCACCACCAAACTCCACACACCACACTCAAACCCTCAACAAGCGAACAAACACACTCCCACCAACAAAAAAACAACAACAAAATCACTCCACAACAACACAACACACCCACACACAACACCACATACCAAACAAACAAAAAATAAAATCAGTTAAAAAAACACACCCCAACAAACACAACAAAACAAACAACTCAACACCACCCCACACACAACACCAAAACAAAACACCCATCCACCACAACCAGGCACAAACATACAAAGAAAGCACAAACAAACAACACACACAACTTACACTCTACAAACCCACCACCCAAAACCCACACCCCAACCAACACACGCAAAACACATTAAGACCGCCAGCAAACCCACCACTCACACACAAACCAACAACAAAACAAAACACAAATCAAACACCCCAAACACCTCCAGCCCCAACACACAAAGACAACAAACACCCATAACACACCAAACCAACAACCCGCCCTAAAACCACACAAAAAACCCCTACTAAACAAAGACTAAAAACTCCAAACAATACACAAACCACCAAAGACCAACAATTATTGATTTTAATAACAAAAAAAAAAAACAACCAGAACACGACACACAAACACTTAACAAGCAATAGACCAAACGACACACCCAAAACAAACCAACACACCACCCACCAAGCACAAACAATTACACTAAAACCCAAACCAAAAGAAGCACCACTAACCACTACAACCAACAAACAATTTACCACTACAGACAAATACAGTCTCTCAAGCAACGCAGTGCGCCACCTAAACACAGAAAGAGGCCAAAGCGACATGGCTAGAGCGAGGCGAGAAGGGCGGGGCGGCGGGACAAGAAACCACAAAGACAAAACACCCACAAAACCCCACAAAACAACCAACTCAACAAATCACTACACACCAATCCTATACCCACACCACCCACCACCACCAAAAGAATAAATCACAAACAACACCAGTTACAAAACCAACAAAAGATCAACACACACAACCAGCCTAAACAACCACCACTTACTACAACAAATTAACCCACACCAAAACACCCCCTAAGCCGAACACACTAAACAACACAAAAACAACGCAACTACTCAGGACTCTGCAACATAAAGCAACACCGAACCACAAGTACACCACAAAACACCACCAAACACCAAACAAAAACCACACAACCCATCTAACAACACACCACACAACACCCAAAACAGCACCCACACATAAACTACAGCTTAACCAACCCACCACCGCATCACAGCACCCAAACACGGACAACAAAAAAAGCACAAACACACACACAAAACACCAAACACTACACCTAAAACATTACACACCCGAACCCACCACATTACATCACCCAACACCACCAACACCCACTAACTACATACAACAACCCACCCCACTAAACCCAACCAAAACACCCAACCCTTACCACACAAAACCTCACAACACACAAATGCGCCAACCCAGCGCCCCAACACCACACAATACAAACTAACCACAAAAACCAAAACACAGCTAGGACACGCACACCAAAAATAAACCAAACAACGACCACAAGCAACCCCACCAAAACACAAACGTCTCACCCAGCAAACCAAGCGCAACAAAAGCAATCAACACAACACACACAACTACAAACCCACCATCTCACCACCAATCCCAACGGACACAAAAAACCAACAAAGCCACTTACCACACAACTCCCTACAAACCAACCAATGAGACTTACAACAAATCCCCGCAAAACACTCAACCCCACAGCAATAAACCCCAAACAAAATGTCCCCAACTACACTAACCCCCGCCAACTACCAAAACACACAAAACCACACAAACAAAAACACACCCACCCTCCAACAACACAAAAAAAATAACCAAACCACAAAACCCCACAACCCACCACTCCAACACCAACACACGAACAAACCACCACAACCCACCCAAACACCACAACTCTCATAAACCCCCAACACAACAAGAGCACCACACACAACAACCCGACACAAAAAAAACACCACCCCAAGCTAAACAAACCCCAAAAAGCCACACTACACACCAAAAACACTAACCCCGCCCACACACAACACCCCTCACAAACACTCAACAAAAACCACACACCAAAGGTGCCACCCACAACAAAACAAAAAAAACCTACCAACCAAACAACCCACCACACACACCCACAAAAAATCAAGATCCCACACAAAACTACAAAACAACAATATGATTCATAACAAATTTACAATATGATTCATCTACAAAATCAGCATCGTCTTTATACAATTCAAATATCTGATTCATCTACAACACTTATAACATATAGCAAGGTTTTATGGATAGATAACAAAATTTATTTTATGTTACTTGTATGATGCATACAAGTTACATAAAACCTTAAATTATAATCACAAACGCTAATAAAAAAGATGTTTAAACATGATTCTTTTTATAATTATCAACAAAACATTTAAAATAATGAAAGTTACCAATCAGTTCGTCTTGAACCTCAAGTGATTTTGTGTTACCATGTTGCACATCTCTAGGAACTGAACCCTCTGGTATATCGATCACATCCCTAGGCATTGAACTCTGGCCTAGGTCGATCATATCATTATCATCAATTACAACCATGGTTTTTCAATATTAGAAGAGATATATTAGAGTTTTATAAGTTGAATAAGGGTTTGATAATAGTTATAGGTAATAACTTAGGGTTTTTGGTAGGTTGAAGTGTTGGGATTAAAAGCCTTCTTGAAGTTACTGCTGCTAAGGTTTGTGTTACTACTACTAAGCAAAAGTTAGTGTTGTTCATTAACTTTAATGAAAAATATGCTAAGTAGTTAGTGCAGCAAGAATAAAAGTTAGACTAATTATGCTATTCATCATTTACTACTTGTTAGTATATCTCATTAAGGTACTGCGTAGTGTAAAGTTAAGGTACTATTGGTGAAGATTGAAAGAAAATATCTAAGTATTACTACTGTTAGGCTTGTACACATTTCATGTTCTGGGTAATAAGTTACTACTCACTACTAAGTGCCTAAGTTAATGCTGCTAGTACAAAAGTTACAACTGCTCAAAGATTAAAACTGCTGAAAGAGTTTCTACTGTAAGAAGAGAATGGATAAAGACAGAAGAAAGGTTAAAGATTGGTTGGAGATCAAGATCACTTATGTGATAATTATTAGTTATTTATAGAATAGATCATAGAGAATATTCTAAGTTTTAGGAATATATTATAAATCGACTAGGACTCCTTGATGTATAAAAGGAGGTCCTAGGGCATAGAGTTTTGTATCTGTATCAAATCAAAACGAGTCATTCATAGAGTTATCATAGCTTCAAGGTTTTGTAACCCTAATACTAGGAGAGTATTCGTATTATTTGTAATAATAATATTGGAGCTTTTACTGTTTGTTGAATTGTGTGTTCATAGAGTTACTGTTTCATTAAGAATTCTTCTTATTGATTAAAGATTAGATTTTGCATAATCTTTAATATATTCAACAAAGTTTCTAGTATAGTTGTGTTAGATTTATCTAATATAACTAAACCTTAAACAAGCTTAAGGAATTCGATCTATTAAAGTGGGATCCAACAAGAGGTATCCTACATCCTGGGATAACAAGTGGTATCAGAGCTTGTTAAGAAGCTTTGAATAAGAAGAACCTGTTTGAATATACAAGATCTCTTTGCTAGAAGATATGGATTTAGAATCTGCACATATGGTGGCTGCATCCAAGGTTCCAATGCTCAAACCTGGTGAGTTTAAGATCTAGAGGATGAGGATAGAACAATACATCCAGATGATTGACTATGCTCTATGAGAGGTCATAGAGAATAGAAACTCTACACCAAAAACAATAGTTGTGGAAGGTGTTGAAAAGTAATACCTCCTACAACTGTTAAAGAGAAGGCTTAGAAGAGATTATTGGTGAAGGCCAGAAGCACTTTGATGATGGGCATTCCTAATGAACATCAATTAAAGTTTAACTCAATCAAGGATGCGAAGTCACTGTTGGAAGCTATTGAAAAGATATTTAGGGGTAATGCTGCTACAAAGAAAACTCAAAGAAATCTCTTAAAGCAGCAGTATGAAATCTTCTCTGCTCCTAGCTCAGAGGCCCTTGATCAAACTTTTGATAAGCTTCAAAATCTTGTAAGTTAGCTAGAGATATTGGGTGAAAACTTTCACAAGAAGATGTGAACTAGAAGTTGTTAAGAAGTTTGTCATTAGAATGGAACACACATGCTGTTGTGTGGAGGAATAAGCCTGAATTAGAGACAATGAGCATGGATGATCTCTATAACAATCTCAAAGTATATGAACCAGAAGTCAAAGGGACATCAAGCTCAAGTACAAGCACACAAAACATAGCTTTTGTGTCCTCTAACAACTCTGGCAGCACTAATGAAGCAGTTAATATTGTCCATGAAGTTTCTGCTGCTAGCACTCAAGTTAGTGCTGCTAACTCCACAAATGTTAATAACTTGAGTGATGCTGTGATCTATGCATTCTTTTCTAGTCAACCAAACAATCCTCAACTTACAAATGAGGATTTACAACAACTCCATCCAGATGACTTGGAAGAGATAGATTTGAGATGGCAGATAGCTATGTTGACTATGAGAGCTAGAAGGTTCTGAGAAGTACAGGAAGGAGGGGGATTAACTATAATGGCTAATGAGTCTCTCATTGGTTATGATAATCCAAGAGTGGATGGCTACAACTAGCCAACAGAGAGGTGACAACTTTGCTAGGGAGTGCAAAGCTCTAAGGAATCAAGACTACAAGAACAAGGAAAGCACAAGAAGGACTGTACATGTGGAAACATCCACTTCCACATCTTTGGTATCATGTGATGGTCTTGGTGGTTATGACTGGAGTGATCAAGTAGAGAAGGGACCAAACAAATATGCCACATGGCTACTCATGCTTTAAGTTTTGATTTTAGGGTATCTAATGATTGCTACTTGCTCAAAATATTGTCCTGTGAAACAGTAAAAAATGCTTGAAATCTTAATATGTAAAAACTATTGAAAAAAGGTCTGAAATATTAGATTAAAGGTTGTAGGCTTATAAGACATGTTTTACAGTCTGCAGAAGAAAGACTTAATTTTATAAAAAGATGATTTGTATGTCGAAAAATTAATGGCTTAAAATGGGGATAATTTCAATTAGAGAGATGACTATTAGGGAGCTAGGAGAAGCTGAGAAATAGTTTCAAATAGAAAAATATGAGCATTCAATATAGATGTAGCACAAACCTTGAAAATGCATCTAAGAGCTTAAACAAGATTATAGAGACTCAGATTGTAGACAATTACAAGAAAGATTAGGAGGCTATATGCCAGTTCCACCTCCCTAACAGGAAATTTCATGCCTCCAAAACCTGACTTGTCGTTTACTGGCTTAGAAGAGTTTACAAATAAGCCTGTAGTTATTAAGCCTGTAGTTGAGAACAGTGAAGCTAAGGCTAGTGAAGCAAAGCCTAAAGTAGTTAGGAAGAATAATGGTTCTCCAATTATTGAGGATTAGTGTCCGATAGAGGAGGAAAAAATATTCGTCAAACTAAGATTAAAAAGAAAACAGCTAAGCCTAGTTTTGTTAAGATAGACTTTGTCAAAGCTAAACAAACAAACAAAACTAATAGGAAAATTATTAATCATGTTAAGCAAAATAGACAAAACACTCATACTCCTAGAGGCAATCAAAGAAACTGGAATAATCTGATGTCTCAAAGATTAGGAAGTAATTTTGAGATGTTTAACAAAGCTTGTTTTGTATGTGGAAGTTTTGATCACTTGCAGGTAGATTGTAAAAAGGTGAATCAAAAATAGTTTCAAAATACAAAACATATTTAGAACAATGCTAATAGGGTAAATCATGAGAATTTTGTTAAAAAGACTCACCCATTTGCTAAAAAGAATATGGTTCCAAGAGCAGTTCTAATGAAGTCTGGGTTAGTATCAGTTAATACTGTTGGACAAAATATTTTAAAAACAGCCAGTTATCAGTTAAATACTGACAAGACAAGTTAATACTATGCTCAACAAGTGTGACATCAAAAACAGTACATGGAGATCTGCTAGGCAAAGTCACATTTTGTAAAATAACACAGTTCAAGCTGTTATGAGTCCATTCAAAAGAATACAACATTTAAAAAACAGTAATTTTTAATCAAGGTTTAATACTGTTAAGGTATATAAAAAATATTAATGCTGTTTTTTTTTAATTATAAGGGGCATTGGGCTAAAGAACCGAAAAGCAGTAGTTAATACTAGCTTAGGCGCAAAAGCTAGTAGTTTAATGCTGTTTAGGGAAATATAATGTTTATGCTTAACGCCATAAGCTTGGTTTCAGGTTTTGGTAAATAAAGACTAAAGTTTTAGACCATGTTTCTAAACACAACAGTGCATCAATCACCCTAAAGAACTTTGATTATATTGATGCACAAGGCATATCCAAGTCAGTAATGGCTTGGGTCCCCAAAAGAAACTAATTTTCTTATCCAATGTGCAGGGCAATCCACAAATGGATTTACAGGATAAAGGGAACATGTCCTATCTTACAGACTATGAAGAAATAGATGGAGGATATGTTGCTTTTGGAGGGAACCCCAAAGGAGGGAAAATCACAGGAAAAGGTACCATTAAAACTGGTAAACTAGATTTTGAAAATGTGTATTTTGTGAGATACTTAAAGTTTAATCTCTTTAGTGTCTCACAAATGTGTGATAAAAAGAATAGTGTGCTTTTTAATGACACTGAATGTATTGTTTTATCTCCAAACTTTAAGTTAATTGATGAAAGTCAAGTTTTACTTTGAGTTCCTAGAAAGAACAATATGTATAGTGTTGATTTAAAGAACATAGTTCCTAAAAGAGGTTTAACTTGCCTTTTTTCAAAAGCCATATCTGATGAACCTAAACTTTGGCATATAAGGCTATGTCACTTAAATTTTAAAACCATGAATAAATTAGTTAAGGGAAATCTTATAAGAGGTTTACTGTTAGGATTAAAAGCCTCTTGATGCTGTTTGGAAGTTAAGACTGCTCAAGTGTGTGTTAGTACTGCTAAGCATAAATTAGTTCCGTTAGTAATCTTTATGAAAAATATGCTAAGTATATTAGTACTGCTAGTTACTACTGCTAGTAATATTAGTACTGCTAGAGTAAAGTTACTAAAGCTAGTGTAACTTAGTACTGCTGAAGAATAAAGAAAATATTCTAATTAGTTAATGCTGCTTGTGCTTAGTTAGTGCTGCTGGTACAAAGTTACAACTGCTTATTCAGAGTTAATGTTGCTAGTACAAAGTTACAACTGCTAAAAGATTACAACTACTCAAGGATTAAGACTGCTGAAAAAGATAAGATTGAAGTTGGAGATCAAGAAGATACTTAAACGTGATAAAGTCTGAAGTAATATAGAAAAGATCTTAGTGAATATTCTAAGTTTTTGTAATATATTGTAAATCAACTAGGACTCTTTGGTGTATAAAAGGAGGTCCTAGGGCATAGAGTTAGATATCTAGAAATCTTTTGTTTTGATATCAATATAGCTTCAAGGTTTTGTAACCCTAACACTATTAAGAGTGTTCATATTATATTGAGGCTGAAAGTTTGGTAAACTGTTATCAGTCCTGTAAGACCCTAGGTGAATAAGTTTAATCAAAGAAGTAATTTTTCAAAATCACATTCACCTGTGAGAAGACCTATTGTTAGAAATACAGCAAAAATGACTTACTATCATGCTGTAAAGGAAAATTAGGGCACTGCTATTAAGACCTCAGCAGGTTATAATTAGAGGAAAACTAGACCAAACTACAATTATAATAGTGATTCCAATTTTATTCGATCTGCAATGCTAAAGGCACCAGATGGCGACCCAAGCCTGAAAAAGGCCTTGGGGTCCTAGAGAACTTATTTCTCTTTTTTCATGTTCAGGTTCATACCACTCAAGATCTATGAGGACAAAGGTATATTTGATAGTGGATGCTCAGGGCACATGACTGGTAACAAGGATCACCTGGATGATTTTGTAGATGCAATAAGGGGATATGTTACCTGTGGAGGGGTAGCAAAGGCTACATACCTGGTTAAAGGCAAATTAGTGGCCCAGTGTCTCAGAAGGAAGTGGGTATTGACTATGAGAGGTTTTTGCTCATGTGTGGCACGAATTGAGCTATCAGGTTTTTTTTAGCCTTTGCCTCCATTTATGGGTTCATAGTTTATACCAAATTGGAGGTAAAACGTGGCATTATTTGTATGGCACTATAGTGAAGAGGTATATGGTTTCTCAACCTCTGGATTAGTTGATCCTGTTCATCCTAAGAAGGTTTAATAAGGGTTTCAAAGCCTTATATGGGCCTACATCAACGCTCCTAGAGGCCTTGTATGCTACTCTCTATCAACATTTCTTGAGATGCATGGATACATAAGGGGTACTGTTGACAAGACATTGTTTATTAAGAAGGACAAGAAGGATATCATGCTGGTCCAAGTGTATGTATATGATATCATTTTGGCTCTATGAAATAAAGTCTTGGTTGTGATGATTTGAGGCCATTGATGAAAAGGCAGATTTCAAAATATGGTTCTATAGAGTGAACTTATATTCTTCCTTGGATTGCAAGTTAAACAAACGACATATGTAATTTTCATTTCTCAAGACAAGTATGTTGCAGACATGCTGAAAAAGTTTGACCTTGCAAGTGTGAAAACTACAATAACCCCAATGGAGACCAAGATGGCGTTGACAAAAGATGATGAAGTTGATGAAGTGGATGTAACATACACAGATCCATGATAGGTTTTCTCATTGTATTTAATACTGCTCTAGGCCTGATATAATGTTTGCGAGTATGTGCTGTTCTCGTTTTCAGGGTACTCCTAAGACTTCACACCTTAATGTTTAATGATGTGAAGAGAATCTTTAAGTACCTTAAGGGCAAACCCAATTTGGGCTTATGGTATCCTAGAGAATCATCTTTTGACCTGGAAGCTTTCTCAGATAGTGACTATGCTGGGGCAAACCTTGACAGGAAATCCACAACTGGTGGTTGTCAATTTCTTAGAAGCAGATTAATTTCATGGCAATGCAAGAAACAAACCATAGTGGCTACCTCTACAACAGAAGCTGAATATGTAGCTGCTGCAAGTTGCTGTGGACAAGTATTGTGGATTCAGAATCAAATGTTGGACTATGGTTTCAATTTCATGAATACCAAAATCCACATTGATAATGAAAGCACCATCTGCATTGTGAAGAATCATGTGTATCACTCCAAGACAAAGCACATAGAGATCAGACACCACTTTATAAGAGATTCTTATAAGAAGAAGCTCATTAGGGTGGAGAAAATTCACACAGACTTCAATGTAGCTGACTTATTGACCAAAGCTTTTGATGGACCAAGGTTCAATTTCTTAGTGGTTAATATTGGTATGATAAATCCATAGCTACATTTAAGGGGAGGATTAAATGTATAGTTTGTAATCTAGTAATACTAGTTAGTAGCATTAATAATGCTAGGTTATATTAATTCTAGTAGTTATTAGAATACAAAAGACTAGTAGCATAGTGTTTTTGAATAGTTTTGTAGTATGTTTTGTGTGTGGATTAATGTTTTCAGGTTATACTTGGATTGCACGAAGGATTGGAGCATGGATTAAAGTAGAACTGAAGGTGTGCAAGAGTTAATTCTGGTATTGTCAAAATTAATTCTGGTAGTTTACTACTTAATCCTGGTAAGCTTATGGTTAGTTCTGACAATATGAGGTTAATACTGGTTGACCAGACTTAAGTCTGGTAGGCCAATATTAATACTGGTAACTCGTCATTAGTACTGTTTGGTCTAACAACTTTGACTTTTCGTTAAATATGACCGTTAGAGCAAATTGCGGGTATATTTAAGTGGATAATGATATCAATTGGATAATTACTGTTTTAACTCACCTACAATAGTTTTTCTTCATTCAAAAGAGACTATTTTCTTGGAGTGCCAATTGCAATTCATTTTTATTACGCATATAAAGTCAATTAGCAGATACCATCAGTACTAAGTTACCTAAACGAGTCACACCCAGTTTGAAATACCCAACAATCACAACCTCTCTACTACAATTTCAAAGTATGGCTTCAATGAAATACTGCGACAAGCATAACCAAGTGGGATTCTTAAAGAAACCTGAAGAAAGTGCAGGGTTTGCAGAGATAGTAGATTTCTTAAAAGGCTCGCATATCAGGTATGCCTTGACTCACAATCCTACTATCCATGACTCCCTAGTCAAACAGTTTTGGCAGACTGCAACTGCCTCAACTCTTGCTGATGGGACTCTAGAACTAAGAGCAACCATAGATACTCTTGAGTATACAATCACTGAGGCATCTGTTCGAAGTAAGCTTCAATTAGCAGATGCTTCAGGGATTTCCATGTTGCCAAATACTGAGATTTTTGAGGGGATGGGTAATATGGGGTATCCAGCTGATGGTACTTTTACATTTTGGAAAAGTCATTTTACACCCCAATGGAGATTTTTAGTCCATCATATTTTACATTGTATGAGTCCTAAAAGTGGTGGATGGGATCAATTTGGTAGCAATCTTGCGACTGCTTTGATTTGTCTTTCTACTGGCAGGATTTATAACTTTTCAAAATTAATCTTTGATGGCATGGTGGCAAACTTGAAAAGTAAAACTAAGTTTTTGATGTACCCACGATTTCTATAAATGATTTTGGAAATACAAACTGAGAATAAACATCCTTATTTGGCTATTGTAATGGCCAAAAAGATTTTTGGGAACATGAAAAGGGGTTTTAGAGGGGTACCTAGACCTTTGTTGCTTGCAATGTTGCCAGTTGTTGTAGATCAAAGTGCAGGACCAGTAGATCAAGCTGAGGCTCAACCATCATCTTCTGCACCCTTACCATCTTCATCTCACCCACCTGTGATATTTGCATCAATTGCATCTGAACCTACACCTGTAGCTGAACCAACAACTCACCATACATCACCTTCACCTAAACCTGACAATGAACCCACTAGGCACATCTTTGAGTAACCATCACCTGAACACCAACCACTTTCACCTAGACAGGAGACTGCAGTTCTACAATCTCAGGATCCTACTCACTCTCATGTGCCAGAAACAAGAACTATGACAGTGGAAGACTTACTACACTTGGTTCCCAATTTGATCACAAAGGTTGATAGTTTAGAGACAGAACTCAAGCAGACTAAGCTGACCATGGGAAAAGCAATTGTGACGTTGGTGAAGAAGGTAAAGAAACTGGAAGATCTTATCAAATGGAGACATGTGGTTCTAACTGACTCAGAGGATGAAGAACCAAAGGATCAGGGGAGGATAATTCAGGACATAAATGATGATCCTCTAGTTTCAAAATGAGATTTTGTTACTCCTACTAAACCTTCAGGAGAGGCCCAGGAAGAAGAAATCAGTCCTACAACCTTAGAAGCAGCTAAAACTCTGTCAAAGGTTGATTCTCAGAGGTCAAGGTCAGTTGATAAGGGTAAAAGGTACAAGAGGAGAAAAGAGTCCAAGGGAAAAGATATTGATACTGGTTTTAAAGATATTAGTACAGGCTTTGAAGAAGTTAATACTGGTGGTTTAGGAGTTAGTACTGGTAGTGGACCAGTTAGTTCTGCTAGAGGCTAAAGGGAAGGAAAAGCTCCAATAATTATTGAAGAGACTCAAGCTCTCAAAAGACCTAAAGAACAAATTCAACAAGAAGAGGCTAGTCTTGCAGAAGCCATAAGATTGCAAACTCTAGAGGAAGAGAAAACTGCTAAACAAGTTCATTTGGATGCACTCTTAGCTAAAGGAATAGAAGAAGAAGAATTAACTGAGCAACAAAAGCAAAAAAAGCTCAAGTTCAATTTGAAGCTCAATACTACACTGAAGAAGATTGGAATTCCATTAGAGCTAAGCTTGAAGCTAATGCAGAGTTGACAAAGAATGTACTAGGGAAAGAGTTGCTAGAAGAAGACTTTGCAAAGAAGATGATAGAGTTAGTAAATCAAAGAAAGAAGTTCTTTGCAGAAGAAAGAGCTAAAGCAAGAAGAAGTAAGCCTATGACCCAATCATAGCTGAGGAACTACATGATGAATTATTTGAAGAATCAGGGGACATGGAAGCTTACATAGTTAAAGAATTTGAGTTTTGAAGAAGTGAAAGAAGAGTTTGATAAGTTGGTCAAGCAGATTGAATCTTTTGTTCCTATGAACATTGAAGCTACAAAGACATAGTTGAAAAGATATGGAGAAGAGCTTCAGACAGAGATTTCAAAGAAACAAAGGATTGATGATAAAGATGTTTCAGTTGAAGAAAAAGTTACTGAAGTAAAAGAAGAAGAGCCAGTAATAAGAACAGGAAAAAGAAAGAAGCAAAAGGCTAGGAAGGGTATAAATGTTGACAAGAGTCCACAAGGAGATGCAGAGACCGATGAAGAAGAATCAGTAGAAGCTATGAATCCCACTCCTTTGGATACAAAATCCAATATTGTGGCAAATTGGAAGATATTTCAACAAGGTGAAAGAAGCATTTATCAGATAATAAGAGCAAATGGAGCTGATACAGTTTATTTGAGGCTGTGGGAGGTTATGCTTAAGGACTTCACAATGAGAGGATCTTATTAAAAACCTATACAGGTTGGTTATGCAGAAAATTGGAACAATTAGGCCTGAAGAGGTTATGACGGAGTATTATAGAAATGTTCTAAGGTCATATGTTTGATCACCTCTCAATGAAGATGCCATTTGGAGCTTACCACTACAGCAAAAGATAATCAGTTGGAGATATTATGATAAGTGTGAAGTACATTGTCTAACTTTGGAGGCATGTAGTATTTATATGCTAGCAGATAGGAAGTATCCTTTGTCTAAAGATGCCTGCCAAGTGATGCTGAAAATGAAGCTTCTGGATGGAAAAAATGAATAAAGTTGCCTAAACAACCTTTTGAAGATGATTGAGAAGCAAGCTGGTGTTAGAAAATAATGAAGTTATTAGTTGCTAGAGTTATGTTGGAAACTGTGGACTATAATGGAAGAGAGAAGGGTTTGAGTGTTGGCTAACCACCACACAACAAATGGTCATCAGTTCACCATGCTTAATAGGCATAAGGACTGGCTAGTCCAAAGCAAACGGCTTTGGTAAAGACTTCTCAAATCCGTTAATGGTTGACAGTTTACCAAAAACTGTTGGTTGTTGTGTGCGGATGAAGTTTGGTTATCAACTCACCATATCTGTGTTTGTAAAGAGTTGGCAAGCCCACAAGGTTATGGCTTGTGGTAAAGGCTATGGAAAATCCATTTATATGGTTGACAGTTTACCAAAAACTAGATGGTACTCAACTTACCAATGATTCACGTTCCAAAAGTTGAACTGGTTACTAGTCCACCAGGGTGATGTCATGATTCCACCAAAGGATTTAGTAGCCCAAGAGCAAACGGTTACTTGGTGAAGGCTTTAAACAAAAATCGTTGATAGCTGATGATTTACTAAATCATTATGGTTATTTCATATCACCTTGTTTCATGTTTTATGAGCTTGTAATGGTTATCAATGTACCATTGGTTTATTAAACCAAACATTGGCTAATTCCAGGGTTAATGGCATAACTGGTAAAGAGACATCAAATCCATTAAAATTTTCAATGATTCACCTCTCTCAGGAGTTAACACACCTGGAAGTGATGAGAATAGACTGAAACTTTATGATTTGATGTACATATAGTCAATGTTGCTGTCTATTTGTTGCTGAAAAGATTATACATGTAGCTGTGAAGTGTTGGCCATGCTGTTTAAAAGATTTGATGCTGCAAATATCCTTAGTGATGATTTCAAGAGTTGCTGATAGAAGTCAAGAACTTGTTTATACAGGAAGATCATCATGTTGCAGTTCAAGAATAATTCCAAAGATAATACTCACAAAATCCTCAAGATAGTGCATAATTGAAGATATTCAAGAAAGATATTGAATTCACAAGTGAAGATCAAGTTAGGGGAGTTTTTGTTAGGAATTATTGTAAACAGACTTAAGTCTGGTAGTTATAGAGTTAAGTCTGGTAGACATAGTTAAGTCTGCCAGTACTAAGTTAAGTCTGGCAGTACTATAGTTAGTACTGGCCTTGTCTAGTTAAGTATGTTTATGTAACAGAATAGTTATAATAGTTATCTTAGAGATATCTTAGGAGATATCTTAGGAAAGGATATGCATTATCCTTTTACACGTTTGTAAAGCCCATTAGGGTTTCCTTGGTGTATAAAAGGAACCTTACGGCATAATGTTTAGCATGACATTTTTGACATAATGAATCCTAATAGAAATCAATAGAAAATAACAAAGTTTTACATTATGTTCTTCTTAGTACTTATGTTAAGATTCCGCATTAACACATAGTTTTCATAGTTATTGTCTCTCATATAGTTGATTTGGATTTATCCAAGTTAGCTATTGTCTTACAAAAGGCTAAACAGATCCAAGACTTTGGACCTACAGAGGCTCACGCGATGAGGTACTCTGTTCATCCGAGAGCGGATAAGATGTACCATAACCTTAAAGATATATGTTGGTGGCCGAGTATGAAGAAGGACATAGCCACTTATGTTAGCAAGTGTTTGACTTGTTCAAAAGTGAAGGCTAAACATCAAAGACCTTCGGTTTTATTGCAACAACCAGAGATTCTCGAGTGGAAATGGGAAAAGATAACCATGGATTTTATTACGAAGTTTCCAAGATCTAGTAGTAGGAATGACACGATTTGGGTGATAGTTGATAGACTGACTAAGTCAGCCTAATTTCTGGCTATACGTGAGGACTATAAAAAGGATAAGTTAGCAACACTTTACATTGATGAGATAGTAGCAAGGCATGGAGTTCCTGTGTCAATCATCTCTGATCGTGATGGACGATTTACTTCACGGTTTTGGCAAATGTTGTAGAAAGCGTTGTGAACGCAGTTATATATGAGTTTGGCCTATCATCCTCAAACCGATAGGCAGAGTGAGCGTACTATTCAGACTTTGGAGGATATGCTAAGAGCATGTGTGATTGATTTTAGAGGTAGTTGGGATACTCATCTTCCTTTAGCTGAGTTTTCATATAACAACAGTTATCACTCTAGTATTCGGTGTGCACCATTTGAGGCATTATATGGAAGGAAATATAGATCACCTGTTCTTTGGGCTGAAATCAGAGAGAGTCGATTGATTGGTCCAGAATTAGAACAGGAAAAGACTGACAACGTTATTCAGATTAATGAAAGGCTCAAAACGGCAAGAGATCGTCAAAAGAGCTATGCTGATAATAGGCGTAAGCGATTAGAATTTAGTGTTGGTGATCAGGTATTATTGAAAGTGTCACCTTGGAAAGGTGTAGTACATTTTGGTAAGAAGGTCAAGTTACAACCGAGGTATGTAGCTTATCGTCTAAGATTACCTCAGGAATTTAGTAGCGGACATGACACATTTCACATGTCAAACTTGAAAAAGTGTTTGGCAGATGTAAACCTACATGTTCCATTAGAGAAAATTAAAGTAGACAAGACTCTTTGCTTTGTTGAAGAACCTGTCAAAATTATAGATCGAGAAGTTAAGAGGTTGAAACGTAATTGAATCCCAATTGACAAAGTTCGTTGGAACTCAAAGCGAGGACCCGAATTTACATGGGAGCGAGAAGAATCGTATGAAAACTAAGTATCCGCATTTGTTTAGTGATCGGGCGTCTGGTGATAATACTAACTAAATTTCGGGACGAAATTTCCCTAATGAGGGGATACTGTGACAACCATCACCAATCATGTTAATTTAACCATTAGTGTTGACCTAATTATTTGCTACGGGACTTGAATTGTGTGCTGATGTGGTAAATGTGATATTACAGATGTGTGAGATGCTAGAAGTGAGTGATTTAGTCACTTCATTTCACTTATAATGGTGAATATGAAATGAATGTTCTTTAGTAGTATGTTATTTTTAACGTTTGAATAGTTAATGTTGCACGCACTGATTATTCTGGTTTGAGTTTAATTAATAAATTAGGTTCGTTCGTAGATTTAATAAGTTGATAATAATATTATTTTGGGAAAATAATTAGTGAAATAAATAATTTATATTGAGTGATTAATAAGTATTTTATTTTCTTAAAAGTTATAAGTAACTTAATAAAAGGTGCAAATACACTTTAAATAAAATACATACTTTAAACAAATACATAATATAAAGTTTAATGAAATAAAAAAATGTACGTGTGTGTTGGATGGATCGGCCAAAAGAAAAAAAAGGAAACAAAATTGTTTTGGTAATTATCTTAAAACTTATGTTATATATCCCTAAAACTAAAAAACCTAGATCACTTTTTCCTCCCCTCTTTTCTTTTGGATCGGTCGACCAACATTAAGAAGCAAAAAACCATAAAAAAATTTCAAGAAAAAAATTAAGGTGCAAGATCGTGTGTAATGACGTAAGCAGGTTTAGGTATAAATCTTGTATTCATTCTTTTGATTAAATTCATAATTATGTAACTTTAATTGATGGAAAATTTGGGTTTATAAAATCTCTGTAAATAAGTATATAAAAACATAAAATTATGATTAGGGATGTGTTAGAGGGTTAATCATGCGTTTGGTTAGGTTTAGATGATGATAAAATTGGATATTGAATCTGATCAGAATTTTAGGTTGGATTGAACAAGGCATAACTTGATGATAAAAACGAGTTTGATGATGATTCTTGGGTCTAAAATTAAGTTCAAAGAGTCTACTTTCGGAATATTTAACTTTTGAATATGTTGGACATGTATAGGTTGGTAAAAAGTTTTTTACAAAATTCGTTGTGGAATTTGATTTTTCAGGACAAATTTGGGTTGTGTTGGTGATATCAAGAACCCCATTAAATCTTTTAATATTTTTATCCCAATTTTTCTGGTAGGGGTTTTAGGTTTCTAGTAACCTCAATAAAAAATTCAAATCTTTTTAAGTTGTCTAAGTATTTTTTTTTTTAAATTTAACATTCTGGTGTGCAATGAGGTCATTTTCTAGAACAGTTTGTGTTGTTGATTTTATTAAAACTAGTAATGCTTATTTAAAGTTTATGGAAAAATTACAGTAAATACATAACTCATTAAAGTTTATGTGATATCAATTTGGAAGTCGGGGGAAGTCATTTAGTATTTTAAAAGAATTCGTGAAATGACATCAAATTTCTGTAAAAATCTGGAATTTAGAGTATTAAAGTAATACATAGATAAAGTATAAATAAAGTTAGAGAATGTGTTAGGATGGACCATGAGTGTGTATACAAACATTAGGAGTCTATCAATTGAAGGTTATATAGATAAGGCCGTAAAGCCTTTATCATGTGTAACTTGTTTGTTGTTAACGTGTAGATTTCTAGCTTGGAATTTGTGCAATTTGTTGTGATCGTCAAGGTGAGTTTTCGTAGCCCCTTTTTAGGAAATCTTGCATTGGAGTCATAAATACTATCATTTACATTTCGTATTTTAATACTTTAGATATTTTGTCTATGGTACTTTATCTTTACGGATTTTGTTTTATATAACTATGTATTGTTATGGTTACGATTAACCTTGATACAAGTCTCCTCTTATGTCGAGTGTTGTCATGACATTTTATTTTTTTAATGCATTTAATGATTCTCTATTATTATATCAATGTGTTGTAACGATCTCTCTCGTTACGCTTTGCGTTTCCGCCTTGGCGGGGTGTGACACACTAAATAACAACAAAACATTCAGATGGATAATTCACACGCCAATAACACGGTTAGAACTTTTTATTTGACTATCCGCAAATACTTTGCTAGAAATATCTTTCTGAGTTTTATTCACCCTTACTATGTCCTTAAAACATAATTATACACCAAAATTAAAACAAAAAACAAAAATTAAACTATTGGTTTTTTAATAAATAAAAATGCATTATTAAATTATTTAAAAAAATCTCGTGCGTGCACGAAACTTATAACTAGTATATATATATATATATATGTATATATATATATGTATATATATATATATATGTATGTATATATATATATATGTATATATATATAT
>BQNB010002870.1:13259-29100 GCA_026074375.1 Tanacetum coccineum
AAGTCCTTAAATTATTGAGAATTTTATTATGTACGACATTACAATTTTATATTTGGTTCAGTTATATACATTTCAATTTTATTGTATTTGAATTTGTTTTGATATATATGAATTTCTTAAATGTGACTAAAAGATGCATATGGTCACACTTATTAACAGTTTTGGTCACTGTTTGCTTAATTCTTTGTGTGACTAAATATTACAAAAGGCCATAAAAACATAAAATTCATGTGGCCATTGGATGATCAATAGTCACACAAAATACACATTTGTTTCACTTTAAACAACGTATGGTCACACTTATTAACACTTTTGGCCACTTTATGCTTAATTTTATGTGACTAAATATAAAAAAACATGATTTGTGTGACTAAATATTACAAAAGGCCACACAAACATAAAATTCATGTGGCCATTGGATGATCAATAGTCACACAAAATACATAGTTCTTCACTTTAAACAACATATGGTCACACTTATTAACACTTTTGACCACTTTATGCTTAATTAACATAACATTCATGTGGCCATTAGACGAACAATAGTCACAGACAATACACTTTTACTTTCCTTTAAACAGCATATGGTCACACTTATTAACACTTTTGGTCACTTTATGCTTAATTGTATGTGACTAAATACAAAAAAAAACATGATTTGTGTGACTAAATATTACAAAAGGCCACACAAACATAAAATTCATGTGGCCATTGGATGATCAATAGTCACACAAAATACACATTTCTTCACTTTAAACAGCATATAGTCACACTTATTAACACTTTTGGCCACTTTATGCTTAATTGTATGTGACTAAATACCCAAAACAAACATGCTTTGTGTGACTAAATATTACAAAAGACCACACAAACATAAAATTCATGTGGCCATTGGATGATCAATAGTCACACAAAATACATATTTTTTCACTTTAAACAGCATATGGTCACACTTATTAATACTTTTGGTCACTTTATGCTTAATTGTATGTGACTATGCACCCAAAACAAACATACTTTGTGTGACTAAATATTAAAAAAAGCCACACAAACATAAAACTCATATGGCCATTGGATGAACATTAGTCACACAAAATACATATTTCTTCACTTTAAACAGCATATGGTCACACTTATTAACACTTTTGGCCACTTTATGTTTAATTGTATGTGACTAAATACCAAAAAAAAACTTGATTTGTGTGACTAAATATTAGAATAGGCCACGCAAACATAAAATTCATGTGACCATTGGATGATCAATAGTCACACAAAATACGTAATTCTTTACTTTTAACAGCATATGGTCACACTTATTAACACTTTTGGTTGTGTGACTAAATATTACAAAAGGCCACACAAACATAAACTTCATGTGGCCATTGGATGATAAATAGTCACACAAAATAAACATTTCTTTACTTTAAACAGCATATTGTCACACTTATTAACACTTTATGCTTAATTGTATGTGACTAAATACCCAAAAGAAACATGCTTTGTATGACTATATATTACAAAAGGCCACACAAACATAACATTCATGTGGCCATTGGATGAACAATAGTCACACAAAATACACTTTTACTTCACTTTAAATACCATATGGTCACACTTATTAACACTTTTGGACACTTTATGCTTAATTGTATGTGACTAAATATACAAAAAAACATGCTGTGTGTGCTTGTACAGTGTTTATGGTCACACTTATTAACACTTTTGGTCACTGTTTTTTAATAGATACGGACACTAACTAAAAAATGTGACCATAAACACCCTACGATCACGCGACCTTTTGTCACACACATTCGAAAAAGCATGTGTGACTATATGTATATCGTCACACTTTTTTGGTGTAGCGAAATCCACTTTTTGTACTAGTGCATACATTGATGTAGAAAAAAGTAAATTACACGTGATTACGTTTTGTTGTGTTTTGTTTTGGGAAAATGTAAATCAAGTATGTTTTTTTCTTTGTTGTTGTAAACTGAATCACTTGTGATTCAATTTTAATCTAAAAATGACAATGGTAGACTATTAAGTTTGTTACATGAAGTATGAACTATTAATTTGCTGTGAGATTCTTCTATCAGAATCACATTTGTTTTGTATGTGAATCACATGTGATCCGCGTGTGAACACATGTAATCCAAATACATGGTAAATAAAACTCAGTATGAATCACATGTGATTTGTACAACATTTGATAATTGACAAAAACATAATTAAAAAACATACATAGACATGTTTAAATTTTGATAATTGACAAAATCACATGTGATTTGTGGTAAATCACATGTGATTTGTGGTAAATAACATGTGATTTGTGGTTAATCACATGTGATTTGCATATTAACCTGGATACAAATACAACATACAAAGCAATGAAGAAGGCTTATGACTTGAACTTCTCTTTTTTTTAATTATGATTTTTTTAAAACAAAAGCCCCTAAGGTCTACACATTCAAATCAATCAATAATCACCACTCATATGTACATAAGGTATGTAAAACCTAATCATACATTGACATTCGATGATAACAACTTCACAAGTTGAATAACATAACATATCATTAGCTGGATTAACTTTTTAGCAATATCTTTAAAGCAAATAAAGAAGATACATTAAATTGTTAAAATTAAGTACAAAATCACATGTGATTTAGCGCAAATCACATGTGATTTAGTTGTCATGACTATCCAAAGTTAAGGTATTGAGCTTAAACCAAATACACAAAGCCCAAAAATAATCTTTCAAGGAACAAACACATACAATTGAAGCAACAAAATTGCAAGAGGTTCATTTACATTCCAAATACGAAGTTCATTGGAAAATCAACTAATTATAAACATGAACAAAGATGTTAGGAAAGCTTGATCGACGTAACCATACGCTTCCACTCAAAAGTAATCATTTCATAAAGCTTAAAAAGATATGCTCAAAGTCATCAAATAGAAAAGTCATATGATCATTGATGAAGATTAACATGTATATTGGTTTGCATGTTTAAGTATTTACTTGAAAAAAGAAAGACAAAAAACAACATCTAGACCTTGGCTTTGTGTTCAGGTCTGTGACTGAACTCAAAGTCAATATGAACAAACACTCTCTCAACTTCTGACAACTGCTCAAGCTTTTCTTGTAGCATTTCCCTAATATTATAAGCTTTGTTGAGCAACATATCAGGTAAGTATCCAGATTCGTTGATGGTTTCCATCTCGTTGAAGCCTTTATGGAGGCGTTCTTGTTTCTTGTAGTAGTCTTAAACCTTTCCATGTTTCCCTGAACAAACAAGAATTTTCATTTATTTAATTGGCAACATATTAGAAATATAAGACAGCATATCCCACTTGCACATGTGATTTATGTTAAGCCTTCAGGAGTATATATATTCTTAAGAGTAAGAGTGGGATCAAGAAAGCTTTCAAAGTCTATCTCCTAAGCAAGTCCGATAATAGTTTTGCCATGACGGGCATGCTCGTCAAAATATAGAGTTGTGGGTGGTGAAAATCTATTAGTTTCTTTTAGAATCTCATGGCATTTTAACACTTTTAGAATCCATTAACCAACCTCACCCATCTGCCTAACACACCTTAAATGCATGATCAAACTTCCCTGCCATACAATAACACTACAAACTGATGCCAACATAAACTTATCACACTCCCACCTATTCCCCTCATCTCTCATCCTCATAGCCATTAAATCCACCAACTCAACTTTCAAAATCACCTCCAATAAAGCATTATTCCACTCTAACAACTTTTGAAATCCTATTCTCCCTTATCACATTCTAACAACTTTTGAAATCCACTAACCCAACTTTTGAAATCACCTCCCTTATCTCTCATCTTTTGTGTTGCTACATTTTGTTATGCATTTAGAATTACTGATGTAAGTTTAGGGTGTCAAAATCAAGTTCTAGGTTACAATTTTTCATTGAGACATTATATCAAACAGTTTGTAAGTATGTGCATCCAATGATGATTTAATGGTGATGTAAGGTTGATGCATACCAGATCAATATTGTATTCACATGGCGGAGGTGCTCGACTGCGGCGAAGAGTGGCAGATCGCGACCGTTAACCACAACGGTGTTGCGGCGGTACGGTTTGATTAGGGTTTTATTTTGAGTGTATGTATTTGTAACAGGTAGGGTAGGGTGCGATCGATGATGGTGGATGACAATGGTGGGGTGCAATGGCGGTGTTGCGGTGGTAGGGTGCGACAACTGTGGTAGGTAGGTGGGTGTGTGTGTGTTTATAGCAGTAGGAAGTGTGTGTTTGAGGGTGGGTGGAAATGAAAAGGAATAAGTTGACCATGTGAATTATGTTAGGGGAAAGTGTAAAGTTTCTAAAGTGCCCCTCTATATTATATCTCAACCGCTGGATCTGTTTTGAAATGGACGACCCGGATGAATTGGTTTGTACTTTTTTAGATGTGTGTTCCAGATGGAACTTTTGTCTTATGAGGGTATTATATGGTGTTTGAGTACATTAATTTGAAATTTTTTGAATTTACTAAGAAATTCTTGAAAATTCATACTCAAACACTATATATGCCTTATATTAGTCTTACACTACTTATTTACATATTCATAAGTTTTATAATTATGAGAAATGACCTAAAAGAGTAAGACAAAATATGACAAAGTCATATTGTCCGCTGAAGCAGTCTAAGGTCTTCCCCGTAGTGTCTACCACCAACGAACTTTTCCAAGCTTCTCATCAACCTTCTTTCCCACAACTGATGATGAATTTCTTTTACCATGATATGAGACCGTGTCTTGTCTAAGTGACTCAATCTTCTCTTTGGCATGGTTTCGTTATACCCCATCCTTAAATTGGTAGCCATGTCATGAAGAGTATCCCAAACCGATTGGAGTGTACTGTCACTGAACTTTTAGAACTCATCAGAACGCATCATTCTCTTTCTATTTAGCTTGTCTTCATAAATGACTCCTTAAGGATCTGAGAGAGTGGTATATGGTGCTCTTTGGGAGAGGTCTTCTTCACGTGTTCTTGACTTGGATATGTTGAGCTTCTTTTGGTAGCTCTCGATACCAAGTTGAAGATCTTCCACTCTCTTTTAGATTGCAATACATCTTGTGAACATACGTAATGCAACGGCTAGGTGCAACATGTCTTCGCCTTTGAGGTTGAAGAGTCTGTTCTGAACAACGAGAAGTAGCATGTCTTCAATATCATTTGTATAATTATTGATCAGATCTTCGAACTTCAATCTCCTCAAGATGACCATAACCATACCATATGTTAACTTTGACATTTGTCACTGCAATAATTCTTTTGGTAGAGTACACATTATGTTTGGACACCCTCTTAGAAGAATATCCATAGAATCTTTGTATTTTGGGTCCCTTGTGTGCAATACCTAAAAGCGCATGCTTGTCATATGCTACTTTTATAGGACTCCACAAGTTGGGTACCATATTTTCAATTCTAGGTAAGTTGTACTTAGCAGCCTTTGTCATGGTCAAAGAAGTCGTGTATGTTCTGTTGGTGATTTCTCCTTGCAAGTATGCCAAGTCACTGTTGAAGAAGTAATCAACTGGGACAATCTGACGATTACTTAATTGAACTAGAGGTAATGGTTTGCTCAAGTTGAATGGATATCTATCACCTTCAGGGTTATTCCAGTCTAGTTGATCAATCAGTGCTTTATAACATTCTTCCATATTGTATTCAAGCTTGACATAACTCCTGCAAGTGCCTTTAAGAATGTTGTAAGCAGTCCTACCAAAATGTCTTGTGTGAGATCACAAATCTGCAGGCGGTTCATGACAAATGAGATGAAGTCTATCAGAGTTCTTATCAAATCATCGAATGTTTTGGGAAGATTTTCTGCTTTGGCAAGGTCACTAAGCCATTTCTGAGTAGGATTATTGTCAACTGTTTTACATTTATTCCACTCAGGGTCTGGAGTAGAACTTTACGGTTTCTTAAACCAGTCCTTTGGGTCAGCAGTGACAACGGGTGGTTCATCAGTGTTACCCATGTCATCTCCTTGATTCTGTGGTCCCTAAGTATCTCCAGCCTCAAACATTGTCTCTTCTGCTTATGCAGACTTGCCAATAGATTTTGACTGAGATTTGGTGGTGCCTTTGGAGGTTCTAGTTGACATGGCCTTCTTTGATGGTTTAGTCTATTTGCATGTCTTATTCCTTTTCAACCCTTGGTCTGGTCCAGCAGGAGGGCCTTCATATCTTTCAGCATCATCTGGCCTTTTCTTCTTTAACTTGTCTGTAACACCTTTGTCTATAGCATCTTCATCCTCAAGAATAGACTTAATGAGAGCATGATATAGAGCCTTGTGCTTGGTGTTTTTATTGAATGACTTAGTTTTAGTCATTATTTAAACAATGTCCTTTTCTGATCAAATTACTGTAATTCAGCCGAATTAGATGAAGTGATAGTGTATCTGGTCTCTTGTTGTTTTCCTGCTTGTTCCATCTTAACCTTGCGGATATCTTCATCATTTTTCTAAGGTTTGTCTTGTTGTTTGAGATTTTCCACAACATCTGCTTGTCTACAGTATGTCTCTAGAGCACCTTATAAAGAGCATCATCCAGACTTGTTCCAAGGTACTCTTTTATAGCAGTCGAAACTTCATATTTGATTATAGCACATAGTGCTAAAGAGTGATCAACATTTTTAAGCTCTTTGACTTCCTTTTCCAAGTCTGATACTCTAAGATGGATAGCCAAAAGGGTTTCAGAATCAGGAACAACAGTGGTTGAGGTTGTTACTTTTGTAGTTGTTGGTGTTGGTATCGATGTTGATTGTTGTTGAAGAGAGATAAATGGTAGAATAGGTGGAGGAGTGGTAGTTGCTGAAGCTGTTAAAGTTTCAGGAATTACAATAACAGGTACGGTGAGAAGTGGTAGGGTCTGAATACTTGGATCTTCATGTTGGACTTTGACATCCATCATTGAGATAATCTCAGTGTTGCTCGAGGGAATGTTATCAAAGTTAAGAAATTTAGTGGCATAGTCAGATGAGATAGAAGAGCTTTGTAGTGGAACTTCAGTCTTTTGTGTAGCGGGGCCAGCTGTAACTGTTACCTGAACATCTCCTCATTAATTCACTCACACTCTTTATCATCTACATTTTCATCATCAGTAGGTACATAGTCATCAGGAGTATGTACAAACTCATCTTCTTCTTCATCATCAGTCTTATTGTGATTAAAAACTTTGTCATCATCATCATTATCATCATCATTATTATCATCACTATCTCCCTAAGACTCATATTCACTCTTAGAAGAATCCGCTTTGGACACATCAAGAACCCCTGGTTTTAAACCAGTTCCTTCACTTGTGTTAATTGTCTTGCCTTTTGGCTTATCAGGAACCTCTGATTCAAAATTAGCTCCCTCACTTGAGTCACCTGCTTGATGAATGTCTATTTCTTGTTTGCTTATTTTGATATCCTTTTTCAACTGAGCTTCCTCAAGTGATGCGGCTTCAAACAACAATTCAATCCATTTGCTTCTTTCAACCTTTGCTGGTGACTTCTTATTTGACACAGACACACCAAGAGTTTCTCTGATTTGATCACCAGCAGACTTTCTTCTAGCAGCATGTTTCTCTGCAGGTTCTTCAACAGCAACATGAGCTTTCTTCTTTGAAGGAGAAACACGTTTCTTAAATTTCCATGCAAAGGTTCTCTATGGTTGGTGCATCTGATCAACAACCACTTCAGTGATAGATTTAATGTCACCTTTGTGCCCAAGTTGCTTGATGAAAATGACAATTTCTTAGGTTTAAGAAAAAGACTCGGTCACCTCGTGTATTTTACAGTTTATCGTAGCTTGTAGTTTAATGTTTAACATATGACATACAGTAATGGGCCAGGTATTAAACCCACACGTGTAAGCCTATACCAAGGCCATGGGCCGATTTTGTAAGACATATAAATACCTCTTCCATCCCATGGAAGAGGTGGTTGGTTATTTCATAATTCAAGTATTACTTTCTCTCACTAGAAACTTTTCTCTTTCTCTCTCTAGTTTTGGCCAATCCCTACCATCTCCATTGTGTTATGATATTCAATATCCTATAATTGGTATCAAATCTCATAGGATTATTAGATCATATGTATGTGCGTTTTCTTGCTTGGTTTAGATCAAAAAGTGTACTTTTTAAGGTTTATGGCTTGTTTTTCATTTTTCTCCTAGATTTTGATCTTTGTTGTGTTAAAGTTTAGGTGTTTGTAGTATTTATAACCTTTTAGTACTTAGTTGTGCAAAAGAAATCAAGCAAAAAATGTTCAAAAGGGTAACTTTTAAGTGTTTTTGTGCGAAATTATATTTGTTTTCTAGGCGGCGGTTTGGCATACTGTTTCCTTATTCGTCGCAACAGTTTTCAGAAAAGTACTATTCAGCAGCAGTTTGTCAGATCGTACAGTACTGTTCAACAGCAGTTTGTCTTATTGTGACAGCGGTTTATCTTATAGTGACAGTGGTTTGTCGAATTCTCATAGCGTTTGGATAGATAGCGATTTACAGGTTTCGAAGACTTATTCCTTTTGTAGCGGTTTACTAAACAAACCTATGGCAGTTTTATTTTTAGGAAGCAGTTTGGTGAATTGTCCTCGTAGTGTTTTACTATTATTTTAATCATAGCGGTTTGCTAGGTAGCGATTTACAGGTTATTTGAATATTATACTTCTGTAGCGGTTTAGGGAACAAAACTATGGCTGTTTGGTTTTCTGGTAGCAGTTTGGTGTAATTTTTCCTCATAGCGGTTTACCCAAGATTAATTTAATAGTAGCAGTTTATCCATACAGCGGTTTGTTTGAAGATTTATTCTTTATAGCGGTTTACTAAACAAAATTCTAGAGGTTTGTTGAGTTGGTAGCAGTTTGGAAACTTGACAGCGGTTTGGTATTTTGGCAGTGGTTTAGTCACTTGCCAGTGGTTTGGTAGACTTGCCAGCGGTTTGGTAACCTTGGTAGATTTGAGCTACTATTTTTTGACACTTGGAAATTTTTCAAACCTTGGACTTAACAAATCTAAAACACTTTACTTTAACTTCATCACTTTTAACATACACTCACTAATCATTGAACGATCATCTCATATCATTTCACAATCACTTATGATGGCTAATCTTTCTGAAGATATCCAAAGTGCCGGTTCCGATACCCTCCCACCAATGCTTGATAGGTCTAATTTTGAGTCATGGCAACAACGTATTCGTTTGTACTATCTGGGAAAAGAAAATGGGGAGAACATATTTCAGTCGATTGATGACGGTCCATTTAAGATGGGAAAGTTCAGAGAGACACTCGTTGATGGTGCTCTAGGTCCCGAACGGGATATAGTCGTTAAAGACCTTACACCTGAAGAAAAGGAAAGGTATAAGGCTGACTGTTACACCCCGCAAATTTCAGGTCAATATTTAAACTTTTCCAATCATTATTTTGAATTTTATACGTTACGTTTGAATTTGACGTAAAACCAGGAAGTTAACCTGCGCAAATCTGAAAAACGTCATCGGACCCGTTTTGACTTCGTACTTCAATTAATTTACATGTTATATGCATTATTTTATCATATTAAAGTGTTACGTAGGTCACGTTCACTTTCGTTTATGATTTATACGTTTTTCGCGTACGTCGTATGGTTTTAGCGTTTTACGTCAAACGGAGACCCGAAAACCCGTAATATTTTCGTGTAAACTTTAGTTATTGTACATCTCATAGTACAACATCAAAATTTCATTCACCCCTCCCCTCTTGTCATAATTTGGATGCCTAAACCCAAACCAAAACACCTTGAGCTCAAAATTAATTCAAAGGCATCTTTTTTTGAAAGTCTCATATATGTGTATGATAGTGACACATGAGAAAGTCTATCTCATGCATAAATAACCATCCAAGGTCATAAAAAATGCTTTCTTACACACCTTGACCATATTTAACTAGCACTTAAACATAGATAATGAACCATAGTCTCAAAATTTTGAACCAAATGGTCCTTGTGGTGATGTTTTGGCCGAGCATACATACACACACACCCCTTTGGTATGTGTTGGTCAATTGATACTCCAAGACATACCCTAAACCATAAAGTCATGACCTATAAATATCACACTATAACACACTTAGGGTTTCATATCATTTCTAAGTCTCCAAAATTTCTTTTCTCTCCCTCTTTTCTTCTTGTAGCTCACGGCTCAAACACCCTTTATAGGGCTTCCATTTTCTTTGATTTAGTGCAAGATCCAAGTATACTAGGTTCATTTCTAAGGTTTTCTAAGGTGGTTAAAAGTATTGATTCATTGATTCAAAGGTTTATTTCAAGATCTACAAATTAGGGTTTGGTTATTATTTTGGGGTTTTTCAAGATCCAAGTCTTCCATCATCTTCTCTTATACTTCTTAAGCTTGTTCTTTATTTTGTAAGCTTACTTTGAAACTTATGCTTTCATTTCTACTTTAATTTCATATTTACTTATGTTCTTGCATAGATCTATAAAGTCCTATGGTGTTTGTGTTAATTTTTTTTAAAAGAAATGAAATGGGTATGTTAAACAAGGAAACTTTTATAAATCTTTTATGCAAATATTGTGTTTAGGGTTTAAGCACAAAGATTAGCGTGTTGAACGATTTGTGATGGTAAGATTAGACTAGGTTAAGCATGGTTTTTGTTGTGGATTAGTTGTGAATGGAGATTAGGATAGATTAGGCACTATTGTGATGTTTGGTGTGATTTTTAGAAGCATTTACGAAAAATGATGTTGCTGATTTGTTTTTATTTTTGGGTTTGCGGACACTTAAGAATGTTTTCATTAGTCGAGAAGGTAGTTTTCGGATAGCTAGTTTAGAGTAGATAGATTTTCATATATTGTACACTAAAATCGGACTTAAAACGGCCAAGTTATAGCCAAATAAAACTTAAAACATTTTTTGGCAAAATAATTAATGTAGGTGCTTATGTAAATAGTAAAATGGATTTTCGGACGCTTTCAGGATGATTTGAGCTTTTAAAACATTGGCGAAACATATAGTATCACATATATATTAATTAGGATCACTAGAAATGTGGTTAACATATTTTAGGGGAAGCGTTAAGGTTTCTAAAAATAGTAAGTTTAATGAATATTAGCAAAATAGACATGGAAGTTAAACGTTTAGGGTTCTCTAGTGCGTTTATAGGAATATGTATTTAGCAAATATTGGAGACGGTATTAATGTCCAGAAACTAAATACTTTCCTAAAATAGAAACTTACTAAAAATGGCAATTTTTGGTTAAATGCCGAAACTTAACGAAAAACTCTATAATTTTATTTAGTCACGTTTTGTTAATTAAGCTAAAGCACAAACACACATGGATGACTTTTTCTCTAATAAACGATTCATACAAGTTTCTTATACTTTCCATCTTTCTAAGACGCATCATTGATTTAGGTCGCAAGTAGGACCTCTTGGCATTATATCTCTTCATTAATTATTATCTCATCATTTGCTAAAGGTGAGTTCATAGCCCCACGTTTTACTATTTCTATTTTACTACTTTGGGGTGAGAAACATTGCTTGTTTTTAAACTATGGACACAGTTACTTTACGTTATCTTTTCCTGATTATGTGTTGCCTAAGTTGCGAATAGACCACTATTGCCCGAACTATCATGAACCGTTAACTTCTTAACTGACCGTACTGGTTAAGTGAGCGCGAATGTTGTAAATAGATCTATTGGGACTAATTATCCCTATCCGGGTAAGTAGCGCTTACTAGATTTGGGAGACACGAACAAACGGATATATACCATGTCGGATTTCACTAGGTGATCTTGGTTAGATACCTCTAGGGCAGTTAATTTCTTGTTTGGTATATAATATGCTTCTTTGAATTGAGCCTCGGTGTCATGAGCTTAGCGTAACAGTAAATACTTTTTATGTGAAGTTGTATATGTTATAACTGTCACATGCGTGCTGTGAACTTGTCGTCCACTCTTAATACAAAATTCAAACCTATCAATTCAACAACTTTATGTTGACTGTTTTAAGCATGTTTTCTCAGGTGCTTAGCTGGATTATTCTTGAGGTGCTAATTGATGTTGCATGCATTGCCGGGTGTCTTTCAAGAATGTTTATCTTTAAATTTAAATACTCGTTGTCTTAAAAACATGTTATGGTTCCGCTGCATTTCTTAAGCTTCCTCTAAAACTATTTTAATTATGTTAAGAATATTGTAAGAATTATTTCGTTTTTAATCAAAGCAACGAGTTATGTTTTATTAAACGTCTATATAGTGGTCGTTTACTTGACCTTGTGTGATGTATATTATGACGTCACGCCCCCAGACATGTGTTTTCTGTCCAGGCCCCATTTGGGGGTGTAACAGATTGGTATCTAGAGCCAAGGTTATAGTGAACCA
This sequence comes from Tanacetum coccineum, assembly GCA_026074375.1. Lineage (NCBI taxonomy): Eukaryota > Viridiplantae > Streptophyta > Magnoliopsida > Asterales > Asteraceae > Tanacetum > Tanacetum coccineum. The sequence continues at coordinate 25,668 of BQNB010002870.1, forward strand.
GGTAGCTTATACTAGGTCTGGTCTATAACCAGTATATGATCCTACGTGTTCTTACCTGCTTACATATATATCTAATAATATAGCATATTATATATACATATACACATACACACACACACACACACATATATATATATATATATATATATATATATATATATATATATACACATGTATATATACATGTATATATGTATTCATGTATATATGTATACATGCATAAATATATAATGCATATATGATATAAATACATGCATATAATATATATAAATATATATACATATAATAATAATATATATATATATATATATATATATATATATAACATTACAACATATATATATAAAACAGTTCTAATATACACACACATATATGCCATCCTTTTAATTTTGATCAACCATCATCATTAATGACACATCCAACGTGTTAGCCTTAATTATATTAAGTCAAACAAGAATGTTAACGGTCTCATTAAGTCAAATAGGTCTTGTTATGTAATAGGCTAGTCGGGTATCATCGGGCTTGGTTTGTAATCTAATGTTGTCCATGTTAAGGGTGAAAGCCCAAGTTTAGCCAAGCCCGGCCCATTAAGAAAGCCCATGAGCCAACTAGAAGGCTAGGGTATAAATATCCCTTCACCACACTTGGTGAAGGGTGTTGGTTACTTTTCTATCATTTTGTAACTCACCATTTTCTATCTAATCTTCTTGTTTCTCTTTCTACTTTCTCTCTCTAAGATTTCTTCTTATTTCTTGCTTATTGGTAAATATTATAGTTGTGTAATGGATTAAACTAGTGGGAGAACATGTGGCATCACTCGCCAAGGGGTGTGTAGTGTTTGTTTTGTGTGAAATTCATGGGTTAATTGGTTATATTTTTTTTGGTTCGAAAAAAGCAAGAAAAAAAATCAACTTTGATCTTTGTTTCGTGGTTAAAAGTGTTAAAGACTTGTACTTTTGGGCTTAGATCAATTCCTTGCATCATTACTAGGTGGTTTTAATGTTATTTCGTAGCTTACAAGAAAGTTTGAAGATTTTTTCTTGGCTGCGTTTTGCCTATCTGAAGGGGTGTTCGTCGTTGCGTTTTGATCAGACTCGTTGCGTTTTGATAATATTCATTGCATTTTGATCAGACTTGTTGCGTTTTGATAATATTCGTTGTGTTTTGATCAGACTCTTTGTGTTTTGATAATATTCGTTGCGTTTTATCAGACTTATTGCGTTTTGATAATATTCGTTGCGTTTTGATCAGACTCGTTGCGTTTTGATCATACTCGTTGCGTTTTGTCACAAGTTGAAGACCCTCACTGTGTTTTGACTAAGAGAAACTCTGCCCAATTAATTTCTTAATTGCGTTTTGACCAAGATTCGTTGCGTTTTGCTCAAATGTTGCGTTTTGATCATACTCGTTGCGTTTTGATCATACTAGTTGCGTTTTGATCATACTAGTTGCGTTTTGATTAGTACTTGTTGCGTTTTGATCATACTCATTGCGTTTTGCTCATACTCGCTGCGTTTTGGTCAAAAGTCACTGCGTTTTGCTCTTGAGTTTTATCTACAAGTTGAGATTTGCTCCTGCGTTTTGTCCATTGAAAACCTATGTTTCGATCCGCGCATCAGGTGGTATTTGACCGAATTTGGGAATCTATTAATCACCGTTTAATCAAAACATAACATCAAGACAAACAAACTTGAAGGACTTAAAACATCATTTTGGACTTAACATACAACCAATCAAACCAACAATCAACTTAATCATACTTGAAATGTCAATTAATTATTCATTCACGGTTTCTTCTTGATTTTGTAAAATCCCGCGAAAGATACGATTCTTTTCTCGGTTTTAATCAAAGATTTGTAAAATCCCGTGAACGTTAATTCATTTAAAACCACAATCAATCACTTCATAACACTTAAGATCCGATATCCATTTACAACAACTTCATCAAAATGTCAAATTCAAATACCAATTTGCAAACTCAATCATCGAATGCTCTTCATAATGCTATCATGGAAGCGGGTAGCAAAGATCGTCCACCAATGTTGGCACCGGGTAATTACGTTCAGTGGAAATCCAGAATCAAGAGATACATTGACACCAAACCTAACAGTGAACTCATCCACCATTGTCTCCAAAATCCACCATACACGTATCAATGGGCTGAGAAAACAGTTCCAGTTGCTGAAGGTAGTTCTGAAACAACTACAGAGAGGTATATGGAGAACTATAAGAATGTTTCACAAGACATACGAGATCAACTGAATGCTGAAGCTGAAGCCGTTCAGATCATTCTCACAGGGATAGATAACGATATCTACTCCACAGTTGATGCTTGTCCGAATGCATGTGAAATGTGGAAAGCCATTGAAAGGTTGAAACAAGGTGAATCAATCAATGTTCAAGATCTTGAAACCAATTTATATTGGGAGTTTGGAAAATTCACATCACGGGATGGTGAATCACTTGAATCGTATTACTCACGGTTTTACAAGATGATGAATGAGCTTGTCCGAAATCAGTGTCATGTTACTAATCATCAAGTGAATGTCCAGTTCTTACTTCAACTACAACCAGAATGGCAAAGGTTTGTGACACTTGTTAAGCAGAGTCAAGAGCTGAAGACTGTCTCCTATCACAAGCTTTATGACATTCTGAAGCAACACCAGAATGAAGTCAATGAGATAAGAGCTGAAAGACTAGCACGTACTGCTAATCCACTTGCACTTGTTGCTCAACAACAACCAGTTTACCATCATCAAAACCATCCTACTCAAAACACTCAATATTCCTCCACCAGATCGCAACAGTCTACCAGAAACAGAGGAAAAGCAATTGTTACCTCTTCTGCTCCTACTTATGATCCAGAACCTGCTACGGTTACTGAAGATGAGGAAATGTCAAAGGAAAAGGAGATTGACAAACTCATGGCTTTAATTTCTCTCTCGTTCAAGAAAATCTACAAACCTACCAACAACAACCTTCGAACTTCATCAAACACCAGTCGAGCTAATCAAGATAATTCTCCAAGAATCAACAGAGGAACTGGGTATGATAATCAGAGGGCAGTCAATGTTGGTGAGGCTAGGGAAAATGTAGGTACTCCGATAGTGTAAAAGTCTGGGATTCAATGTTACAACTTCAAGGAATATGGGCATGTATCAAGGGAATGTCAGAAACCAAAACGAGTAAAGGATGCAGCTTATCACAAGGAAAAGATGTTATTGTGTAAACAAGAGGAAGCTGGGGTTCAGTTGAATGCAGAACAAGCTGATTGGAAGGATGATACTGATGATGAGCACATTATATGTACATGGCACTTATTCAAGAGGTTACTCCAGATCCAATTGACAATTCTGGACCAATCTTTGATGATGAGCCAATGCATAAGGTACAAAACAATAATGCCAACTATAATGTGTTTGCCATGGAAAAT
>BQNB010002870.1:29941-120132 GCA_026074375.1 Tanacetum coccineum
TTTTTTCTGTTCTTATTTTTCTTAGATTCTTTATAGTTTAAAGTATTTTTCCTGCATTTTTCTAGAATTTTAAAAATTAGTTTAGTATTTTTAATCATTTTTCTTAATTAAAAGTGTTTTAAATTCATAATAAATTAAATAAAAGTCAAAAAAATATAATTCTTTTTTTTAAAATTTTATTTTATTATTTAGGACTTGTTAAAAATAACTTTGCTTTTCTAGTGTTAAAATTTAAAGTTTTTGGTTTTTAAGTCGCGTTTTAAATTCCCGTTAACGTTTTTTCGTGTTTAATTCGTTTTAGCTTTAATTGTTGCTTGTTTTTATCTGTTATTTGCTTTATATTTGTAGAATTTAGAATCTAAAACCAAAAATCTTAATCAATTCAAAATCCCGATCACAAACGTCAACACGAAGTTCAATTCACGCCTCGCAGGAACAAAAACGACCCGGGAAACGACTAGAAGGGGCTACCTTCGAAATCGATACTTCCAGAATTATATTTTATTTGTGAGTTGGTTTTTTGCTAATTCACCTATATTATATATATATACTATTGACAATGATCAGCGCTCCAGACACGTCTTACGCACGTCATGAGGAACAGATCGAGACTATTTTAAATTACTTAGATGATCCCCTTCTTGAGCGCATTTAGCACATGGAAGATAAGATAGAAGGTCTTGGTAATGGTCGAGTAATCATACAACGAGATTTTGACCAACTAGAAACCGAACTTCAAGAAGCCCGTACCCAGATTTTTAGATTTCAGAGAGAGCAAATATGGCATGATGACGAGATTGTTCTTGCTCGCATCAATACTTATACTCTAGAGATACTCATTAAGGATATCCAGGTTCGCCACCGATCAGATATGAAGAGTCTTCTGGACATGATCCATGAGCTCAAGAACCACAAGGGAGGACCACTAGACTACTAGACTAGATCCTTATCATTTACAGCTTTTGTTAGAATCCTACCACTGGATGTGTGGCATAAATAATGACACTTATCAAATTTTAACTATGTAAAATATGTAGACAAGTTGTTTATGACTAATACAGTGGTGATTCCATTATACCCCGCTGTTTCATGATACCGATTTATGTATGTTATGGTTGTCTATCCTATTGCTTGTATTACGATTACTCATACCCTGATGTATTCGGGATTACTATAGTTCTCACCACCAGGTTTTCTCGAACCTTTATATCCAGATATGATTAATAATCAAGACATTGAGCATAAAATTTTTAGAATTTAAGACTTCCAGATGAGTCTATCTTTGCAAAGTTAGATAACTCGTTATGGATCATACTGAAACCACTAAGAAATGAACCAGTCCTCGAGAAACCTAATGAGTTAGATGCTTGTTAGAGTGTCCATTCTAAAAAATTTCATTATATCCTGCAATGTAATATCAAAGAATGTGTATTTCTTTGTTAGAACTTGTATCAAATAAGTCATTGTCAAAATTTCCATACATTGTACAAATGACTTATGATATGATTCTTATTTTGTGTTGTCTTGTAAATGTTGATAGAATGGCTCCCAAGAGGACATCAACATCCGCAGCACCAGCCATGACTCAGGCCGCCATCAGGAAACTAGTTACTGATAGTGTTGCCACAGCTCTGGAAGCACAAGCTGCTATCATGGCAAATGCTGACAGTACCAATAGGAACACCGGAGAAATAGAAACTCCTGTAGCAAGAAAATGTAGCTACAAAGAGTTTATGAGCTGCCAACCTTTCAATTTCAAAGGTACAGAAGGCGCTGTTGGCCTCATCCGCTGGTTTGAACGAACTGAATCGGTATTTCTCCGTAGCAACTGTACCGAGGACTGCAAAGTGAAATTTGCTACTGGTACTCTAACTGAAGAAGCTTTGTCCTGGTGGAATTCATTCGCCCAGCCTATTGGAATAGAGGAAGCCTACAAGATTACCTGGTCCGACTTTAAAAAGCTCTTAATAAAGAAGTATTGTCCCCGAACTGAGATCAAGAAAATGGAAGATGAATTTTACAATCTGACTGTAAAAGGAAATGATCTCAAGACTTACATTAGAAGATTCTAGGAATTGGCAGTTTTATGCCCAACTATGGTGCCAAATTCTGAGGAACTCATGGAAGTCTTCATCGGGGGATTACCTCAAAGTATTAAAGGAAATGTTACCGCTTCAAAGCCTCAAACTTTAGAGGAAGACATTACCATAACCCAAAGGTTAATAGATCATGTAATAAAGCACAATTATGTGCAAGGAACTAATGATCACAAACGAAAGTTTGATGATAGAAGAACCTTCACCAACAACAACTACCAAAAAAAAACTGTAACAACAATAACAACTGCAACAATGATCACCAACAACAATAGAATAGGAGACAAGAAACCGTCAGGGCTTATGCTGTCACCCCAACTGAAAATAGTAGGTATACCGGAAGCCTTCCTCTGTGTAAAAAATGGACCCTGCATCACACAGGATCTTGCACTGTTAAGTGTCAGACTTGCAACAAGGTGAGTCATTTGACTAGGAACTGCAGAAACAAAGGGCCAGCCACCGGAAGCAACCTGTAACCAGTATCAGTAACTTGCCATGCCTGTGGAGAGAAAGGGCATTACAAAATTCAGTGTCTAAAAGCAAATAACAATGCCTATGGAAGAGCATACTTACTGAGGGACAAGAACGCTCACCAAGACCCGAATGTAGTTATGAGTACGTTCCTTCTAAACCAACATCTAGCTAGAGTATTATTTGATTCACGAGCCGATAAAAGTTTTATATCCATATCTTTTGCTTCTATGCTTAATATCCCACCACTTACACTGGATACTACCTACGACATTGAAATGGCCAATGGAAACCTAGTAGGTACTAATACCGTTATCCAGGGTTGCACCCTGATTTTGTTAAACCAACCTTTCATAATTAATCTCATGCTAATTAAATTCGGTAGTTTCGACGTCGTTATTGGTATGGATTGGTTATCTAAGTATCATGCTAGAATTATCTGTGACGAGAAATTCGTCCACATCCCAATCGACGGTGAAACTTTGATCATCCGAGGTGATCAAAGTAAAACCCGACTAAACCTCATATCCTGTATTAAAACCAAAAGGTATATATCCAGGGGATATTAAGTTTTCATAGCCTAAGTAATGGAGAAAAAGTCAGACGAAAAACAACTGGAAGATATACCAGTAGTCAGAGAATTTCTAAAAGTTTTTCCTGAAGATCTACCTGGCCTTCCTTCGGTTCGCCAAGTAGAGTTCCAAATCAATTTAATTCCAGGAGCGGTACCAGTAGCCCGAGCACCATATAGATTAGCTCCTTTAGAAATGCAGGAACTATATGACCAACTACAAGAGTTAGCAGACTGGGGTTTTATCCGACCGAGTACTTCGCCTTGGGGAGCTCCTATCTTATTTGTTAAAAAGAAAGACGGATCTTTCAGAATGTATATCGATTACCGGGAGTTGAATAAACTTACCGTAAAGAATCGTTACCCATTACCAAGGATCGATGATCTATTCGACCAACTTCAAGGTTTGAGTTTTTACTCGAAGATTGACTTAAGATAAGGTTATCATCAACTGAGAGTCAGGGATGAAGATATTCCAAAGACTACTTTCAGAACTAGGTACCGACACTATGAATCCCAAGTAATGCCATTTGGTTTAACTAACGAGCGTGCTGTGTTCATGGATATCATGAACCGTGTGTGTAAACCATAATTAGATAAATTTGTGGTAGTGTTCATTGATGATATTCTTATCTACTCCTGTAACAAAGAAGAACATGCAAATCACCTGAGGATAATCTTGAAATTACTCAAAAAGGAGAAATTATATGCCAAGTTCTCCAAATGTGATTTCTAGATCAGTATCGTGCAGTTTCTTGGGCACGTAATTGACAATCAAGGAATTCACGTTGACCCTGCTAAGATTGAAGCAATTAAGAATTGGGCATCTCCTACCACACCCATAAAAATACGCCAATTCTTAGGACTCGTCGGCTACTATCGGAGATTTATCAAAGATTTTTCGAAGATTGCAAAGTCTTTGACTGAATTAACCTAGAAAAACAAGAAGTATATCTGGGGAGAAAACCAAGAGTCAGCTTTTCAGCTGTTAAAGCAAAAATTATGTGAAGCTCCAATCTTAGCATTACCAGAAGGAAACGATGACTTTGTCGTTTACTGTGATGCATCACATCAAGGTCTGGGAGCGGTGTTAATGCAAAGAGAAAAAGTTATTGCATATGCATCCCGATAACTCAAGCCTCATGAAGAGAACTATACCACACACGACCTCGAATTAGGAGCAGTAGTGTTCGCTCTTAAAATTTAGAGACACTATTTGTATGGCACAAAGTGTACTGTGTTCACTGATCATAAAAGCCTTCAACATATCCTTGATCAGAAAGAGTTGAACATGAGACAACGCCGTTGGTTAGAATTGCTCGCAGATTACGATTGTGAGATTCGCTACCATCCTGAAAAGGCAAATGTCATAGTAGATGCCTTAAGCCAGAAGGAACGAATCAAATCACTCCGAATTAGAGCATTAATCATGAATCTTCACCTAAAATTACCATCACAAATCCTCCAAGCCCAAAATGAAGCACTCAAAGAAGAAAACCTCAAAGCTGAGAACTTACGAGGAATGGACAAAGCATTTAAAATATGTCCTGATGGAACCCGATGTATCAAGAATCAAAGTTGGTTACCACTCTTTGGTAATCTGAGGGACTTGATCATGCATGAATCTCATAAATCAAAGTATTCCATTCACCCAGGTTCTGACAAGATGTATCAGGATCTAAAGAAACTCTATTGGTGGCCTAACATGAAGGCAATCATCGCTGAATATGTTGGCAAATGTTTAACATGCTCTAGAGTTAAGGCTGAATGTCAGAAGCCATCCGGCTTACTGGTACAACCAAAGATTCCTATATGGAAGTGGGAAAGAATAACGAGGGATTTTGTCACAAAACTACCCAAAACCTCTAACGGACATGACACAATCTGGGTCATTGTCGATCGTCTTACCAAATCAGCACATTTCATCCCTACCAGAGAGACAGATAGTATGGAAACCCTTATAAGGTTGTATATAAAGGAAATAGTTTCACGGCATGGAGTGTCGATATCCATCATCTCAGATCGTGATAGTCATTTCACATCCAGATTCTAGCAGTCAATGCAGAATGCTTTGGGTACTCAATTAGACATGAGTACGACATATCATCCCGAAACCGATAGACAAAGTGAAAGAACCATCCAAACACTCAAAGATATGCTTCGAGCCTGTGTTATAGATTTTGGAAAAGGATGGGAGAGATACTTACCATTGGTAGAATTTTCCTACAATAACAGTTACTATGCCAGTATTAAGGCAGCACCATTCGAGGCACTTCATGGTCAAAAGTGCAGATCACCTGTCTGATGGGCCAAAGTTGGAGATGTTTAACTTATGGGACCAGAAATAATCAATGAAACCACTGAGAAGATAGTACAAATTCGACAAGGCTTGCAAGCTGCAAGAGACCGGCAGAGAAGTTATGCCAATATAAGACGAAAGCCTTTAGAATTTCAAGTTGGAGATCGTGTTATGTTGAAAGTATCACCTCGAAAAGGTGTCATTCATTTTGGAAAGCAAGGAAAGCTTAACCCTCAGTACATTGGACCATTCAAAATCCTTAAACAAATTGGCCCAGTGGCATACAAACTAGAGCTTCCTGAAGAGCTCAGTAATGTCCACAGTACTTTCCATGTTTCTAATCTAAAGAAATGCCTATCTTATGAATCCCTGGTCATTCCAATTAAAGAACTTTAGCTTGATTATAAGCTCAACTTTGTGGAAGAACCCATAGAAATCATGGATCGAGAAGTCAAACAATTGAAACAAAGTCGTATCCCTATAGTCAAAGTAAGATGGAACTCTAAGAGACGACCAAAATTTACATGGGAACGTGAAGATCAAATCCGTATAAGTATCCCTATCTATTCTCAAACACCACTCCTGCATCCAATTAAATCTCGGGACGAGATTTCTTTTAAGGTTGGGAGACTATAACAACCCCAAATTCTCATCAATGTAATTATCCATCTATTAAATTAGATGCAATTTTCATCAATGTAATATCTACTTATTAAATTAAGTACAACCATTTTCACAAGAATATTTTTGCTTTATTCCACTCTTTATGCAACTTAACTTGCATAACCAAAGTAAACAAGCTCACGCAACCTACCAATGCCAACTATATCTACGTTTATAGCAAGTAAACGTCCTAATATGTCAAGTCTATGTTCTAATATCATTTTTACCAAATACGTTATCCATTTAACATACTTTTCAAAATGTTATTTCAAAACAAGCATTAAACGTTAACGTTTATATCAAAACCCTAATTATATGTAATGTTTACATATAAAATAAATGTACAAGCTATCAAAGCATGTGTACAAGTATACAATGCATAATTTTTGAATATTAATTCCCTCCTAAACCTTGGTACAACTCCCTAAAGCTCAAAGTACAATTTAACTATGCATAGAATTCAAATAAGCTCATTTTCCCTCCATTTTCATTCTAGGTTTCGTACGAGCTCTTTGGCATAAGTTACAAACACTTAATGCTTAATATATTATCCCTAAACTATCCTAAACCCTAACCCTAACTCGAATTTAAACCAAAACCCTAACTCGAAAACCCTAATGACCCGACACCCTTTAAAATTTATAAAAACCTAAAACTAACCTAACTAGCACTTCAAGCACCATCACCTTAAACACCTTGTCATCAACCTAGCACCCTACCACCTCCATCACCACCCTTGTGCACCAAGAAAACTTCTCCTTGTCACATCCTTTAATTTTTGAACCAACACCACTGCAATCGGAATTACGGGTTTGTAAATGCAAACCCATTTTCGGGGAACATCGATGTTGGCTATCCTTAAAACTGACATGAACTCGCACCCCCAACTACTCTTCTAACCTAATTCTAACTAAAAGCTGCACTCTCAAGAACCTCAATCACCATGACCTTACCACCACCTTCAGCACCTTGTCGTCAACCTAGCACCCTACCACCTCCATCACCACCCTTGAGCACCAAGAAAACTTCTCCTTGTCACCCCTTGTTAACCGAACCTTCATACACCTCTCACCACCTCATCCTATGCTATAAAACTAGTTCCTAGCTTTCTAGAGCGGTCCCTACTCCACATTCCTTGATCCACCATACAAGTATACTTGGTCCTTTACTCTCTTAACTTGGTCCCTAGTGTTTTCTAACTATATCTACACGCATACATACATAACATTTTCAAATCACCATCAAGCTTCATATTACCTCAAGGTCATAATCTAAAACAGTCTAAGCTAAGCCCTAACTGAAGTAAAAGAGATTCGGCCTTTAGAGCCAGAATAAGGAGAGAGACCTTGAAAACGTTGATTTCTAGGCTTAGACCCAAAACCCTTATTACGACCCATTTTCAAGTTTGTAAGTCATTCCATTTGTTCTATAAGCTCTTGCTTCATTTTAGATCTTTCATTAGGTTTATTAGATCATGTGTAAGTTCTTTATTCAAGCCTTGAACCAACAAAAACCCATCGGGTTAATCTTTTTAAACCAAACGAACCCGTTTTGGATTTTTAAGCTCACAAGCTCTTTTCATAAGCTATAAGCTCATAAAAGTTACTTATTTTAGCTTATTATAATAAGCTATAACCTGCAAAATTAATTTCTAAATCAAAAATATCAATATCATGGTTTTTTGGACTAAATTCGCAAATGTTTTCATGCAAAGGGGTATATATTGTAAATTCTTGAAACTTATAACTAAAGGGGCTGAAATTGTAATTAATCTAAAGTTTAAATCACAAGGGCCTGTTTTTCCATTCTTTAAAGTTAAAGATTTAAAGATTTTAAAAGTTATATTAAAAGGATTAACTTTGTAAATATATATAAACCAAGGGTATATATTTTCATTTTGCATTCTTAAAGGTATAAAGTGTAATATTTTTATATAAATTATAAAAATATATTTAAATATTATAAGACTCGATTTTATTTAAACCCGACACATTTGTCATTATCATTCGTCGATCGAAACACTATAAAAATCAATTATGTTATAAATATAACATAATTTATCATCCATTAGCTTTTAAAGAAACCTAAAATGATAAAATCTTATCCTTTAATCTATAATGTATCATGTTACTAGGGAATTTCATGTGAGGGGTTTCATTTGGGTATACGTTTTAACGAGTTTGCTGGATTTACGATTTAAAGTATCCTGGCTCCTCAAACGTTTACTACATGACCTCTGGATTATGATAGCTCGAACAATGTTACGACATTTTCATAAACTAATAAACTAAATTAACGTCGATGTTAAATAAAGCTTTGAAGTATAATCAAACTAAGACTTGACATATATTAACTCAGGTTGTGTGACAAAGCCGTTTAACACCATGTGAGTCACTTTTGACATCAATCAGATTTCCCCGAACAAAGGTAAGTTCATAGTCCTACTTTTACATGTTTTCTAAACTACGTGGGGAGATACATGCTATAAACCATGAATACAAGTGTTTTTTCTAAATGTATGCTATCCTGATATATTATTGCCTAAGTTTGCATGCACTGCCAATATTTCTTAATCATGAACCATTCGTCACTTACGAGTGAACGCAAATATTATGGATAGATCTATCAGGGTGTGACGACTCCCGTTGTTGTGCCTATACTTTTGGTACCTGATGACATCAAATAACGTCTATTTTATAGCATCATTTGTCCCACGATATTAACCCATTTGGTATAATTATTGCAAAGAATTATTACTTAATCGTTTATATTTGAAAATTGTAGTAATTATGGAGGTATTGCGAAAGATAGCAAAAAGGCGGCATTTTGGAGATTAAATGAAGATATTTCGGAAGATTATATTCTCTACACTACGCCGTATCCATCAAAGAAGATACAGCGTATCTGTGCTGCACCACCAAAAGGACCACACATGATTAAAGACTATACGCCTGTATCAAAAGGACTCAATTACGCCGTTATTAAGATATGGAACGAATATAATATTCTAGAAGATATCAAGCGTGGTCCCTACTTTAAGAAATCCCCAATACGCCGTATCCAACCCCTTGGATACGATGTATTTCAAAAAAAAAAAAAAAAAAAATAAAAAAAAAAAAAAATAAAAAAAAAAATAAAAAAAAAAAAAAAAAAAAAAAAAAAATAAAAAAAAAAAAAAAAAAAAAAAAAAAAAAAAAAAAAAAAAAATCAAAAAATAAAAAAAATAAAATTAAAAAAAAAAAAAAAAAAAAAAAAAATAAAAAAAAAAAAAAAAAAAAAAAAAATAAAAAAAAAAAAAAATAAAAAAAAATAAAAAAAAAAAAAAAAAAAAAAAAAAAAAAAAAATATAAAGAAAAAAATAAAAATAAAATAAAAAAAAAAAAAAAAAAAATAAAAAAAAAAAAATAAAAAAAAAAAAAAAAAAATAAAAAAAAAAAAAAAATAAAAAAAAAAAAAAAAAAAAAAAAAAAAAAAAAAAAAAACCGACTTCTAGAACATTATAATGATAGAAAACTCAAAAGCGAGTTTTTAAGTGTGCTAATCATTTCTCGATACCTAAACCACCAAAAGTCCTATTTTCAGAAGGGAAAAGAGTAGAAGAGGGTCGAGCACGTAATCAATCCATAAGAGACATCGTGTAATTATATCCTTAGTATTCATTAGTTTTTGGTATCATTCGTTAACTCGGCTTAGTATACATGCAAAAATTAATTAATCTTTTTTTATTATGACGTTTGAAGGATAATACCTTCTGGTATTAGCATATTATTGAAGATTTGAATGTTTGGTATTGTTTTTATCGGCTTTCTTGATTTATTGTTATATGCTTGTTTATTTTTACTAATTTATACTTGTTTACGCGTTTTTGTATGCGACCTGATCATTCAACTGGATCTAGCTATGTGTCTAAGCGGATCTAGAGTCCGGGATAGTTCTCCATATAGTATTTATAATCTAGAATGATTGATTAACAAATATTGTTCTTCTAAGTCTATGTCTAGGATACACTTCGAGCTTAACTAGTTAATTGGACATTGCCGATAGTTTATTGATCGTGTTGACTAGTAGGTGACCTAGATAATTCAACAAATAACTTTCTGATTCCATTGGAAAGTTGGACAAGTGGACTACTAGTGTATAAATTGTCATTAAGCGGTAAGTGGGTAAAGTCTTCTATGAGCTTAGGGTTTAACCAAGATCACATATTAGCTTTATTCCCTAAGAGTAGTTATAATCAAAAATTTAAGAGCATTTTAGAGTTTAAGGTTGTGCTTTGTTCATTTAGTATTACTTAGTAAGGTGTTAGCTCTAAAAGTTTATCCTGTATTTGAGTTCATTGCCATTTGCACCAGCTGCCAATTGCACCAGCAAAGCAACAGCATATCAGCATAGATTTCTTTCATTTTACTTTTTGAAATCTTTCTATTTCCATGAAAACTTTGAAAAATCCTTATACCTAGGTAGATTATAGATAGCTAGGTTAGCTTATTTTCAAAATATCAGCACTTAAAGTTCAAAATTAAGCTTTTTAGCTTAAGTGAAAAAAGCTCAAAATTAGTCTAATAGAAACTTTGCATTTTTCATCTTCATTTTCTTTCTAAATTTGTTAAACACAGGTTATTATTAGTTTAGATTCCTTTAATACACATCTTAAGCTAGAATAAGCATCTTTTAGTTTTCATTTTCATTAAGTAATAAGCTCTTTATAAGCAAAAATCCAAAAAAGTTTAGTTAACTAGCACTTACTGTGACAGCAACTTAATTGCTTATTTTTCAGCTTATTCTTTAGTCAAAAGTACAAAGTGTCTTTATTAAAGTTGTAGGGAATAAGCTGGTTGTCAACTTTGTAGTTTTAAGTTTTGTCTGAAAATCATTTTTTAAATAAGCAAAATAAGCTGAAATCGCGGGGTCTGTTTGGTATTTTTATTAAAGTTCAAGGTTGCCCGTTTCTGTTATAGTGTAAAATTTCCAATATTAGCCCGCCTACCCTTAAGTTTCATTTCTTTCACTTTCTACCCTGTTCTTTTAGTAAAAATAAAATAGTTTGATAATTTTCAAATTAGTTTTATTATTTAGGGTTCTTAGTTTTAATTGATCAAATTAGGGTACAATTAGGTCATAAAAATTAGGGCTTTTCATTCCATTGTATTTCTGCACCTTTTTAGTTTATAAAAACCATTTTTCTATATTTTTCCAGTAAAATTTGTATTTTCTAGGAATTAAAATAGATTTTAGTGATTACTTTTTCTTAGAAAAATCATAAAAAATACAAAAATAGTTAAAAAATTCTAATTCTTTTTCCTAAAATTTTCATTTTAAATTTGTGATTTTTAGGTATAAAATTTGTTAAAAGTTGTGCCTTAGTTTTTAAATTTCAGTTTTAGCTCGCATTTTTACGTTTTGTGCATTTAAATTTCGTGCTAGTTAATTGTTTTTTTCAATTCATGCTATTATATTTTGTAGTGTAATAAAAAATTCAAAAATCCTTATCATTCTAAACTCGAATCCGAATTATTCCTAAATTCTCAATTCACGATTTCGTTGGGACACGACCCGAGGAACAGTACTTCCCGGATAAAAATATACAAATTGTGTTTTCTTTAGTGAGATTTTTACCTTATATTTCTCTTGTTTGAGAAGTATTTTGGAAAGGAATTCTTACGGGAGTAATACTATATACGTATATAAATTTGACTACACCACTAAGAAATGAACCAACCGGTTCAATCACAACTTGAGAAGATCTTAAAACTAAGTTTTTGAACAAATATTGCCCACCTGGTCAAACTGCGAAGAAAATGGAGGAAATTAACAACTTTCAGCAAGAGCCAGATGAAACCCTTTATCAAGCATGGGAGCGCTTTAAGGAACTCTTGATGAAATGTCCTCAACACTATTTGACTGAGATGCAAGAGGTGATTTTGTTCTACAATGGGTTGGATATTCCAACATGACAGATTCTTGACTCAAGAGGTGTCGTTCCAACTAAAACCGCTGCAAATGCTAAAAAGGCCATCCAAGAAATGGCAGAATACTCTTAAAAATGGCATAATGGAACATCTAAAGGAAGAAGTACTGAGACTTCTGACAGACTAGCTGCTATACAAGCACAACTGAACAATCTGAGGAGAAAGATCAAGAAAGTTAATGAAAAATTTTATGCTGCTCAAGTCAGATGCGAGCAATGCAAGGGACCCAATTACACCAAAGATTGCCCACAAAAAGAAGAAGGGAAAACCTTAGAAGAAGCTTACTATACGCAATTTGGTGGACCTTTTCAAAGAGGGAGATATAGAGCAACTGCTCCAGGGTACTATCAAAGGAACAACGACAATCCTTCGTTCCAAGAGCGAATACAATCTATGGAATAAACCCTGAGCAAATTCATGAGTGAATCAGCAAAGAGACATGAAGAAAATTCTAACTTGATCAAAGAAATTCGAGCTTTGATGGATGCTACCATAAGGAACCAAGGAGCATCGATCAAAACTTTAGAAATTCAAATCAAGCAAATGAGCAAGGTACTAAAGGAAAGAGGATTTGGAAGCCTACCAAGCCCAACTGAAACAAACCTGAGAGACCAAGTCAAGTCAATTTCAACCACTATTGAGGCTGATTTAAACTCGATACACCGTACTGGATCTACCCAATACGCCGTATCCGATAGACAGAACAAAACTTTGCTTTACAAGCCAAGACAAATGACGATTCCTTTTCCTAGTTGTTTGGAGGATCGTTATTGTAAAGAAGAGGGGAACTATAGACCAAAATTCGCGGAAGCTTATGGAGATTTACTTATCAATAACACTATACCCCGAAAGGAGAAAGACCTAGGAAGTTTCACTTTACCTTGCTTTATTAATGATTTTTGGTTTGACAACGCCCTTGTTGACTTAGTAGCTAGCGTTAGTGTTATGCCTCTCTCGATCTACCTTAACTTAGGATTAGGCGAATTAGCTCACACTAGGTTAACAATGGAATTGGCAGATAGGACTGTGAAATATCCAAAAGGTATAGTTGAAAACGTACTAGTAGGAATTGGAAAATTTACCTTCCTAATAGACTTTATAAATCTTGATATACCCGAGGATATCAAAGTGCCTTTGATCCTCAGAAGACCATTTTTGTCTACCGCCCGTGCTAAGATTGATGTTTACAAAAGAAAGATTACTTTGAGGGTTAGGGAAGAAAATATTATTTTCAAAAGTGTTAAACCTGCTAGTAGTATAATTAAGAGGGTCTACATTCTAAGTTTAAGAGAAAGAATGGAACTTAATTTAGAAGCTAGGCTTATGGGAGAAACCTTGGTGTTAAATAGATCATTAGACCCTTTCTCAGAAGACTATATTGAATTATATGATCTAAATGAACCATTTGAGCTTAGGAGAAATCAAGGAGATGATTTAATGCCCATCATTGAAGAAGGTGAGGTAATTGAGGAATTTAGAACGAGGAATGAAGATCTTGATACAAGAATTAATGATTACCCTAGTTATTGTGACAATGATAAGAAGATCCATATAGATTGTGCTTACAACTTAAAGTTTTAATGCATGATAGCGTTTGAATTTACTCACGCTAACTTTTTCCCATTATTGTATGTCAACATAATGTCAAGAGAATTTCATAATTCAATAATGAAAAAATAAGATGGTATACAAAAGGAATAATGTTGTAGGAGCCTTAGTGAATGTGCCTATCTTTGTTGGAACTTTTTTGTTATGACCGATTTTCAGTTTTGGAAGATATGGATGCTTATCGTGATAAAGGAATGGGCGATGTTATTTTTGGCGAACCGTTCTTAAGAGAAGTTGGAATTAAAACAAGACGATTCCATGGGATGATTACCATTTACAATGGTGATGATGAAGTAACTTACCAAATGGTGCGATCACATTCAAGGTTTAAACACCACACTAATGAGCAATGCAACAAGATCCCACCATTACTGAAGGTGAGTGAGAATGATAAATGGAACGGAATCTCGCACTCATATCAAAAGCTTAAGGGGTTCTACAAAGGAGTTTTGGATCTAGGATCCGACTTTATCCTAGTTCCTTCAATGGATGAATGGCTAACACACAGGCACTTTAGCGTGCATGAGTTGGAGTAAAGAGGAAGCTGAAGAAAAAGTCTAACTTAAAGACTTCGCTGTAAACAAAAGTGCTTCCCGGGAGATAACCCAGAATGTTATTTAATTTTTTTATCGAGTCTGTCTTCCCAGACTTCAATACGGCGTATCCGCCCCATACCATACGGCGTATTGAATGTCTGGACGTTATCAGTCTTTATTCTTCATGCACTTTAAAAACATTATTGTCAGTTTTGCGAATACGTCGTATTCAATTACTTGATACGCCGTATCCACAGACTGACCCGTATTTAGTTTATTTAGTTTAATTTAAATTAACCATAGGTACAAAGATAGGAATGCACTTGTTTTTCCTATATTTTACACAGGACCTTATGAAAGAAAAATCGACAAATATTGGTGGAGAATTTTCAAACCTCGAAGATTTTTGAAGTGTTGGAGTCTTGAAACTTCAAGGCGGCTGTTCAACACGAATTATTGCTCAAAAACGCAACTTGGAGAATCTACCAAGAAATCTCAGGGGAGTTTCTCATTCTAATTCTTTTTAAATTCCTGTATTTAATGTTTTATATATACAACAAGGACGTTGTATAATTCAAGTGGGGGATGGAATTAGAATGTTTACTTGTCCTAATTTTCACACTAAAAAGCTTAAATTATGCTCAAATTTAAAAAAATTCAAGCATACTTTTGTGAAATTACAGGTTACATAACCCGCACACAATAACCTTTGATAGATATTATGAGGATTTAACCTTTCCGTTTCTAAATGTTTACCCAAATTCCACAAAATATAAGTGTGCCGGTGATGTTGTAGACTTTAGAACTTAGCTTGGTATATCTATTCGAGACCACAATAATGAGTATTATGGATTTAATTGGAGTAACTTGTTTAAATTGGTAAATCTTAGGATTACAACCAAATCGCCTATACATGTTGTTTATTAACTAACTATACTGGTTAGTTAACCTCCCATTAAACCCTTCCACTCTCATTTTTAGAGTGATGATCCACTAGAACAACCCGTAGAGCCAATCCTTTAGGAATTTACACCAATTATTTGTTTCGTTACACCATTACACCTTAACCTACCCTGTTAGATTAAGTTTAATTTACAGTTGCTAGTTGCTTAAAGTGTAAAGTTTGTATTTCCCGAGTCTTGTGTCATTTTCTATCTTTGGTGCGGTTGGAAATTTGCACTTTGCAAATGAGAATGTATATTAGTAGTCAAAACTCATGTGATTTTACTACCATCACAATTATTGGTGAATCCAAAGAACGAAGAAACTACCGAAGGAATTATCCGGAATTATTATGATCATGAAGATGGTGAAACTACACCGAGATTTGAAGTATAGTTAGCAAAAAAATCAAAAAAATGAGAAAAATACAAAAAGAGTAAGAATGTTTGATGATAATCATTTCGCAAAGAGCATTACCGAAGGAATTACATGAAGGATCGATTATTCGTTGATACGTCTAAGAAAATCAACGATGTAAAGTATTGTACAAAGTGGAAGATATCACCACTTACCTTGTAGAGTATGTAAAGTTTTAGGATGATTGGGAAGTTGACCGTTATGGGAACGCTAACTTAGGTTGTTGTTTTTTATCTATGATCAAGACGTTGTAAATAGTAGTGTCTTTGTCATAATAACGGTCAGGAAAATAAGTGTCTAACAACTTGTATCTTAGTCTTAATCTATTTGTTTCTTGATTTTGTTTAACAACAATTTACTTCCCTCTCACCTGATGATTAGCCGCTAGTTTTACATGAACGTGGATGTGATCGAGCGTATATGTCTATCCTATGGATTTGGGTGTGTATGCATGTCTCAGTTTCCTCGTTGGTTTACGACTTTTGGTGAAAGTTAGAAGATTCTTACCCTATATCATTCTTCATCCTAACCATTGGTTAAATTCGAATGGGGATGTGATCGAACACTCATGTCTATCCTGTGGATTCGAGTGTGTATGTGTGCTTCAGCTGCCTTGTTGGAGTGGTACTAAAGATTGTAGAATGATCAACCGTATGCCTTTCCATATAAAAACCCATATTTATCTTTATAAACTTGTTACTCCTTGGCTTTAGTGGTAGAGATGTGTATCCTTGCCAAGCTTATGATAGAATACTCATCACGATCGAGCAATTGAGCCAGTTAGTTACATGTTACCACATAGATTAGTTGAGTGATTTGAGTGTTTTCATATTCCTACTTCGTGAGGTGTTTGGTTGTGTACTTGTAATAGATCGAATAAATGCTTTAACGAAAAATATCCTTAGGGATATATTTTTATAAACTTCTTAAGGCTACTTGAGGACAAGTAGGATTTAAGTGGAGGGATATTTGATGATATTAAATAACGTCTATTTTATAGCATCATTTGTCCCACGATATTAACCCATTTTATTTAATTATTGCAAAGAATTGTTACTTAATCGTTTATATTTGAGAATTGCGGTAATTATGGAGTAATTGGTGAAAGATAGCAAAAGGCGTGCATTCTGGAGCTTAAATGAAGATATTTTGAAGATTACTATTCTAATACGTCATATCCATCAAGAAGATACGGCATATCCGTGCCTGCACTCACCAAAAGACCAAACAGGATTAAAGACCAATATGTCATATCTAGAGGACTCAATACGCCATATTCAAGATATGGAATTAATATAATATTCTAAAAGATATCAAACGTGGTCCCTACTTCAAGAAATCCCCCATACGCCGTATCCAACTCCTTGGATATGCTGTATTTAACCGACTTCCAGACATTATAAATAGAAAACTCAAAAACGAGTTTTAAGTGTGCTAAATCATATTCTCGATACCTAAACCACAAAAGTCAATTTTCAGAAGGGAAAAAGAGTAGAAGAGGTCGAGCAACGCAATCCAATCCATAGGAGACATCGTGTAATTTATATACTTTAGTAATCGTTCAGTTTTTGGTATCATTCGTTAACTCGGTTAGTTTACCTTGGCTAAATAATTACTCTTGTATTTATTATGACGTTATTATGAAGATTTGAATGTTTGGTATTTGTTTATTATCGATTTCTTGATTTATCATTGTATGCTTGTTTATGTTTATCAATTTATACTTGTTTACGCGCTTTTGTATGCGACCTATCATTCAACCGGATCTAGCTAAGTAGATCAATCGGAGCTCTCCATATAGTAATTTATACATCTAGAATGATGGTTACACAAATATTGTTCTTCTAAGTCTGTGTCTAGGATACGCTTCAAGCTTAACTAGTTAATTGGACATTGCCGATGGTTTATTGATCGTGTTGACTAGCAAGTGACCTAGATAATTCAACAAATAACTTTATGATTCCATTGGATAGTTGGACAAGTGGACTACTAGTGTATAGATTGCCATTAAGCGGTAAGTGGGTAAAGTCTCTATGAGCTAAGGTTTAACAAGATCACCATTGCTTTAATCCCTAAGATAGATTATAATCAGCAAATAAAGATGCTTTATGCGGATGCTTTAATTGTGACAGAATTATTGTGTCTAGGTCTTAGGAAGATGTAACGCCTAAGTCTTAAGAATGATATGCCACCTCGAGAGAAGAAATCATTGCACTTAATAAACAAACCAACGTTCTAATCAGATTAATTATGGTTAATACAGTTTTCTTATATAAGGTTCGACCAATCTTTTGTCTTTTGTTAATTAGCTTGCATGGGTAACAGTGCCTTGAATTGATTGTAGTCACCAACAAAACCGTGCTAGTCTCTCAGGTTAAAAACCCATTTTTTTCCTGTTAGATTTAGGATTTAGACTGACATAAGTTTAACATAAGATTAGATTATAATAGAACTGACATAGATTAGACAACCAAGATATTAATTAAATTGATAGATTTAACCTCGCTCTTAGTGGTCGACACCCTACTTACCACGAAACTACTATCGATCGGGTCTACTGCCCGTTAAAGTGTTGTTTTTGGTTAAGTCGGCAAAATATAAATTTAAAACTTGAATCAATAATAATACATACAACGATAACACATCAGTACCAATAGCACTATATTTGATTATAATAGGTAACTTTGGCAAGTTACCTTTCATGAGGTCTTAGGTTCCTCCCCAATGTCACTGTGGTGATTTCATGTTAACGTGTTGGTGTCATGAGCTTAAATGCAATAATATTGTTTACTATGATAATTGTAAATGCAAATACAATTATTACAAGCTATGGGCGTATAACAATGTAACCCACTATTGAACTTGTATTCAACTATTATAACTTAAAACCTGTGAATTTCACTCAACCTTTGTGTTGACTTTTAAGCTTGTTTATCTCTGGAAACTGAGCATCTTATGGCACGAAGTGGCATTGGACATGAGGACGTCCAAACCTGTTATCATTCAACTTTATGTTTTGAAATGTATTTTGGGACCTCCATTTGTAAAAACTCTGATGAATAATGAATGATAACTTATCTTTTAAAAACGTCTCTTTTGAGTCGTTTTCTATTATTGTGACTATGATTCATGAAGTAATACTGCAAATTAGCTTTCGCTGCTATATGTCAAATATGGGGGTGTTATAACATCAATAGCCATCAAAAGGTAAACATCTTCTATAATGGTCTTGGGGCCATGAACCGCCAATTGCTTGACTTATAAGGGCCAATTCCTGGCATGACAGCTGCTCAAGCATTAACAGGGATTCAGACTATGGCTAACCACTCCCAAAAGTGGCATGATGGGTCATCCAGCAGAAATATAGAGAGTAGTAGTAATTCTAAAGGGATAACTGCCATTGTAAACAAACTAGAAAACCTCAGTCGAGACATAAAGAAGCTGAAAGAGAATGTTCACGCTATTCAAATAGAATGTCAAATCTATGGAGGAACTTACCTTGACAAAGATTGCCCTCTCAAAAAGGAAGTAAATAGTGTAGAAGAAGTTAAATATGAAGAGTTTGGTCGACCCTTCCCAAACAACAACAGAAATGATGGTAGATTTAATAAAGGAGGATATGACCAGCCATCATCAGAAGAAAAAAGACCAAGCCTAACCGAAATAATCAATAAATACATGGAAGAAGCATCTAAGAGACATTCTGAGCAAGACGAATGGTTAAAGAAATTTTACCAAAGTACAGAAACCAGCCGAGAAGCTCACGACAAAATTATCCAAGGTCTTGAGACAAAGGTGAAAGCCTTAGCAAATGAAGTTGAAGGAAGAGCTAACAATGGAAATTTTAAAGAATGCAAAACAATCTGTACTGAAGATGGATCACCATTATATACACCTTTCTATTATTACCACGAGGAAATTAAATACTTTTCTGCTAACTCAGGATTTTCAGACAACGAGAAACAAGAAACCGACAATTCAGGAATGGCAAAGGCTCTAGCAACACTTGAGGCCACGCTTAAGATGAAAAAAGAAGAACCTAAAGAAGAAAAGCAGAGTATAAACTATTATGTTGATCCTTATGATCCCCCAATACCATTCCCTAGACGATTAGAGCATCACGCAGAAGAAGCATTGGTGCACAAAACTATGGAGAGCTTGAAGAAAATCAAGATAAATTGTCTTTTTTTAAAAGAAATTTGGCAAACTGAGAATTATGCAAAACACATAAAGGACTTGGTAGAAAACAAACCTAGGACTAAAGAAGATGAGGTAATAAGAATGAACCCTAGGTGCTCTGCTCTTCTCTAGAATCATCTACCCCCTAAGGAACAAGATCCAGGAAGTTTCATTCTCCCTTGTTCCATGGGAAAGTTAGATTTCAATAATGCGTTAGCAGATTTAGGAGCTAGCATCAGCGTAATGCCCCTTTCTATGTATAAACGTTTGGGCATAGGAAAAATCGAACCAATTACTATGGTGGATCAAGATGGCTATAACACCAAATGCACGCCTAAAGGAATAGTAGAAAATTTACTCATAAAATGAATTCATATTCTTGGTGGATTTTGTTATTCTTGATATGGTTGAGGACCTCAGGATGCCCATCATCCTAGGAAGACCCTTGCTTGCCACTGCACACGCTAAAGTAGATATATTCAAAAAATCCATTTCTATAAAAGTTAGAAGTGAAAAGGTGATATTCAAAATGAGAAGTAGTTTTACTACGATGAATTTTAAATCTATTCATTCAATAAAAAGCGAAACATGCCTAAAGGATGATGAATTTAAAAAAAAATGATTATGATTTATTCTTATACGATTCTGAATCCTATGAGTTTAACCGGTTACTAGGCATCGATCCAGATATTTTTTTTCTTATGAAATCGACATACAGGAATCATACGAAGAAATAGTATACAGGATAACTGAAGTGGAAAAAGAAAAATATGCAACACCTCAAGAAAAAAGGGTACATTAGTGTAAGGCAATTTTACAAGAAAAAGAGAATGAGCGCCAATATTAGGAATCTTGTAATCCAAACAGTAACGTATGTGATGGAGGAGATTTACCAATTAACGTAGAAAAACATTATTGGGAAAGCATAAATGATAGTAAATGAGAGGAGTTAGAATGGGAAAATATAAGTTTAAATGATTGGATGAAAATAAGATATGAGAAAGTATGCAAGATGACCGGGGAAAGAGTTCTCAAAGATCACTGGAGAGAAAGATTCGGAGATGAAGAAGATGACTTAGAAGAAAACTTAGAAGACCCGGAGGAATGCGGAGAAGATAAAGCAAACGCAATAATGGGAGCTATTCATAATAAATTAAACAATGATTGGTTTAATAATACAAGTGAAGATGAATTTAATTTGGAAGGGATACTAGATTATTTGGAACCAAGATCTTATGATGGATTCATCGACTTGGATGAAGAAGCCTATAACAGGAGAAGGTGCAAATTGTTAGGAATGACCTACGAGGAACCAACCTCGATTTTAATCAAAAAGTTAAAGTTACTCGATACACCATTGGTCTAGGCGAAATCTACACAAAGGTAAAGGTAAAGGTATTAGGAGTTAATGAAATACCAAGAACTAGGGATAACGTTGCTGCAATAAGAGCCAAATTAATGGAAAATTGGCCCATAAGGGAAATGGCCAAGCAAAGACGTGGTTTTTGTCTTGAGTCTAACTTAAAGACTCGGCAATAAACAAAAGTGCTCGTTGGGAGACAACCCGTCTCTTATTTTCTAGCATTTTAGTTGGTTTTTGTTAGTTTCTCTCTTATTTTGCAGGTTCTCGCTATAAGGAAGTGGAATTTGAGGTCTCCTCGACTCGTTTTCATGTGGTAGCAAGGTTCTGTCTAGTTACGCCATAACAGATATCATTACGGCGTAATGTCCTGAATTAGTTACGTTGTAACCTTCTTATTCAAATTTCCAAAATTTTAAAACCACATGTTTACGGCTTAACCAATCTCATGGTTACGCTGTAAAACATTTTCTGAAAACAAAAATCAGTTTGAAACCTTTTCAAAACCGTGTATAAGTAAATGAACTTTGTGGGTATGTTCTCTGGAAACCCTCATGAGACTTCACTCGTCTACTTGGGCCACCAAGTGGTTTAAAATTCTTGTTGCATATGTTAAATGCAACCGTGATTCCTATAAAAGTGAGTTAGATTTTAGTGTATATTTATCTATGAACGTTTAACGCTTGTTGTTGTTTAGTGATTTCAGGGGAAACGAGGTTGTTCTATAGACACTTTGCAAGAATTCATCTCTTGCAGTCATCATTCAAAGAGGAGAGCAACGCTCGAGGGAGTCTTTTGTTTTAATTCTACTCTTAGTCCATAATTTCATTTCCTTAAATGTACAATAGGGACATTGTACAAACCAAGTGGGGAGATAGGAGTAGAATTACCACTTGACCTATATTTGCCTTCGATTTTCTAGTTTTCATTGAAAAATGGTGCCAATTTTAAAATTTTGACATGTTTTTCTTAATGAACTAGAATTAATTTTTGCCGATCACACTATTATCTCGTAATTAAATTGGTGAGGTTAAGCCTAATAATTCTGTTTCCATTTATTATACAAAAATCCACCAAATATATGTTAGTGCCGGTAGTATTGTAGACTTTAGAACTTGGCATGTACATCTTGTCAAGACCTAATTGGTTAGTTGGAATAGACGGTTCAAGAAGGCAACATCTTAGGAAATCACCCAAAAAGCCTATATGTGTATGTTTATCGACTTGTCACATTGACTTGTTGACCTCCCCATGTAAAACCTTTGTTGCACTCAATGTTAGTGCAAAATACCCCTAGATCACCTTGTTAAGCCAATCTCTGTTTATACCCTATATATTTCATTACACCATTTCGCCTTAGCCTACCCTGTAGTCCTTATTCTCTTCGTGTTAAAATATCTGGCTACTTAAGTCCATGGTTCAGGGGAATGGGTACGAAAATTTTATGCATTCGTGGAAGACCAATCATTAATGATCTATAAAGACCCTCCTATATCATCACTGTCGATATTGTTCATCTCAAGTGGAGGGACATATGTATTATATCAAACGCTACAGGGGCAATAATAAAAAGATCTAAACTCCTGTAGCATTTGTATATTTGAAAAATGATGGTGCAATTATAAGCCATCCATGTGCTAAAAATGTAAAGATGGTGCAACTATAAGCCATCTTAATGATTATGAAGAATGAAGCTAGTAGCCCATTATTGAAGATCAGATTTTCAGACTTAGACTCTTGGACTATTTGTTTACTTTAGACTATTTGTTTCATGTTTTTATTTAACAACAATTATTGTATATCATGTGTCTTATCCTACCTTATATCATTCTACATCTCGACCATTAGTTTTGCTCGAATGAGGGATTTGATTGCAATCATGTATGTCTATTTCATCGTTATGGATGTGTATATGTGATTTTGTCACCCTTGTTGGTGTAACGCTTTTAGAAAAGGACTGCAGGATGATTCGCCCTTAAACCAGTTTGTCACCCATGTTGCCTTTGAGACTGTTTAGACCCTAATTCTAGTTGGTGGAGACTTGTGTACTTTTCAAGCTTATGATAGAATACATACTATGACTATGTAATTGAGTGATCACCTTGAAATGAAACACTTAGATTAGTAATGAGAGTTGAGTGTTTTCGATCCCATTTTCATGAGGTGTTCGGCTCTGGTATTTTTTTAGCATAAGTAACTTATAAATTCATTTCTTCGAGTTAAATTGGGGAAATCTTTTTATTAATTATTCTAAACGGTTCTACTTGAGGGCAAGTAGAAGTCAAGTAGGGGGATATTGGATAACATCAAATAATTGATACATTTTAATATCAAATTTCCTATGAATATGCTTATAAATATGTTGTAAATATCTGAAAACATTAATTAATTACTTATATTTAGTTTTCAGGGACCAAGTAAGCATTTTAACAAAAGACGTAGGATTTAGACATAAATGCACTAAAGTAAAGAGTTCAAGACATTTTACGGCGTAACACCCCCGAAGGATTACCCCATAACATATTCTAATGAAGAAATGAGTCATCACACCTTTTACGACGTAAATCATCTCCTACTTTACGCCGTAACATTCAAAATTCATAGAAGATGATTTATCCTAGTCAGCGTTACGGCGTAACATAGGCGACAAGGTTACGCCGTAACATCATTTTAGCCTAGAAGATTGGAAGCTTACGTAGTAGGTTACGGCATAACGTCTCATAAGGGTTACGTCGTAACAGTTTCGAAATGTATAAATAGATCACTTGTTTCCACAACTCACTACACAGCCTCAAGGGGTGAACCAAACCCCCAAGGTTCGAAGCAATTCACCAGAAGGTCCAAGGGAGAAGTCACTTTACTTAATACTTGTATTTAATCGCTCATAACATTTCTGTTACCATGAGCGGCTAAGCACTCTAAGTGCTGGCCTAACCATGTATTTTCTATTGATATGATTGTTGTTTCATGTTCAATTATGGTTTTGTTAGATATCCTTGTAGCCTTTCATTGATCCCTGGGTTTTGGTAGTATAGAGGGTGGCTTAGATGTTGTTAATCCTGTTATTAGACTTACCATGTTGAACCTGAGATTAACGGGATACTAGGGTAGCTTGGCACTTATCCCTATTGTAGGAATTTATCATATTACCGCCTTTGTCATTTTAAATACTTAAAAAATACAGGACCTCTTTCAGATTGGGTTAATAATCGGTTTAGATTATAGATTGGTCTTAAGGATAGTTGATGTTTAACCACTACAAACTTGGATGCCCTGCTCGTGTGATCGTAGGGGAATGTAGGATCGCAGAGTAAGTATAGGACAGACCTCAAATGCCAATTCGGGTCTGTCGATATCAGAATTACTAATGGAACTTATAATTGAATATTGCACAGGAAAATATAATCATAGCATTAGTAATGAAATTGTTAGGTTAGCATGCTTTTCTCCCTAATTTCTTCTATTATTTTACTTTTCTGTAGTTATTAAAATCAATTTAAAAACCATTTCCAAACGTGACATAATCAAATTAAAACTAGTAAACCTTAGCTTTTGGGACGACCTCGGATTTACCAAACTACTGCACTATATACGACCGGGTTCTCTGCTCGTCAGTGCATGTATCAGTAGACGAGTTTTATAAATTTAAAACTTGGCAATTGATTATTGAAAACAATTTTATGCATCAGAGGGGTTTTTAATGTAATATTTTATGAGTCCAAATATATTATATGTGTTGTTTAAGATGTATGAGTATGTAACATAGATGATATGGCTGCAATATCAACAATAACAACCGTAAGTAAAATTGTCCAAGAATGGTAGGTAAATTTTAATTAAATTAATTCTGAGCTTTAAAATCCCACTTTTAATATTGATCATAATATAATTGAACAATTTACTTTATACGCCAACAATATACCTAATTCTATCAGAGCGAAGTATGAGTGAGGTGAAATGTTGACAGATTATACCCTTACCTTTAGGATAAAACCCGGAAATAGAGAGACGGCTTTCATTAGAACTTCTGACGTGTGTAATTGTTCAAATGAGCAATGACAAAAATAAGGTATCTTTATGCAACATACTACGAAATAAAGCATACAAGCAAAAGACAAAGACCATCATAAAATATAAAACAGGAAGAAAATACAGACAAAAAAATACACACCACGAGAGAAGACAAAATATAGACATATAGAAAGCGCCCAAGAGGCAGCGAAGACTAAAGCATTAACATTAACATAAAACAATAAAAGAGAAAAACAAAAACGGGCGAGGGCATAAAAAAATGTATGCAAGAAAATATTAGTGGATAGATTATAAGGCCCGAGCCCGTCTGTGGGTTCGGGTCCATTAGGATTTCTAGGTATTTTACATTATAAATACCTTATAAATAAATATTATACCTTACGGGGTTTTAATGTTTAACACCTTACGGGGTTTTAATGTTTAACATGATGTCGGAGCGGGTCTGATCCTCAAACCTAGATGGCTAAGTTGAGCCGCCTCTATTATACCACCCTATCAAACCCTATCCGCCACTATTTATCTTTTTTTTAGAAAAAAAAGTATATGATTGGCTTTTATTTTTGTTTCTTTGCTTTTGTTGTTGCTGTTTGATGAAGGTTAATCTCCGCTTGCTGTCGGATGTCGTCATCAAAATTAATTATTTGTTTTACGGCTTTTGTTGCTATTGCTTTTGCCGCTGCAGATGAAGATTTGTCTCCGCTTGCTTTCAAAGATCTTCATCAACAAAACTGAATGTTTATTTAGCTTTCTTATCCAATCTTTTGCGATTTCACCGCTCGGATTGCGACTGAGTATTAGTGGATAGATTATAAGGCCCGAGGCCGTCTGTGGGTTCGGGTCCATCAGGGTTTCTAGGTATCTTACTTTATAAATACCTGATAAATAAACATTATGCATTTTGGGGTTTTAATGTTTAACACCTTACGTGGTTTTAATGTTTAACCGAGAAAAGGGTTTAAAGGCAAAATAGAACCTAGACCTAAGAGGGCAGTAAAATTCTAAGCAGACAAAGCTATGGGGATCTATTCCTAAGGACAACTTAAAACGCAAAGGGAGACAAACAAGCTCCGAAAAAGCGAAAAGAAAACTAGATATGGAACTCACAACTTAAAAACGCAAGAGATAAAGCTACTAAAAAAACCCTAAAATCCTAAACACAAAACTACCTAGAACCATAAACAACCTATTACTTCTACCCGCTTATTGTAATTTATCTCTCTAGACATTCCTATAAAAAGTCATGTCCTCGGATAAAAACTTTAATTTATAAATTATAATTTTCTCACACTATTAATTTATTTGTCATGCAAATGATCTGCAAAAGTAGGTTTTCTAAAGAACATTTTTAAAACACTAAAGCTTATGCTATTTTTTACCAAAAATCTCACTAAGGGTTTTAAACCATAGATATCAACTCAAAAGATTTTAATGGAAGCACAAGGAAACAGAATTGGCATTAAAACATATGTCAAATGACTTTAGAAATTAAACCTAAAGCTAGTTTTAAGAACTTTTATGGACCCAAGAATGAGACCACGGCTCTTGATACCAATTGTAGGACTAAAGAATTATAGATCCGGTGGTCTTGGTGAATCAAACCAGGTAAAGATAGTCATGATTTCTAGAGAGAGAGTAGAGGGAGAGAGTAAACAAAAAGCACACTTCTCTAGAGAGAGAAAGTGTGTGTGTGATAAATGAAAAATGAAAGTTTACAAGTCTCAACCCCTCCATAGAAGCTATAGAGGGGTATTTATAGCCCATACTCAACTAAACTATGCACTATTGGCTAATCTAGTCCCTGCGTATGAACTATATAAAAACTACGGTAATTCCGTAATATCGTCACATAAAATGAAATCCTAACATTAACTAAACTATTTTAAAATTAAAAGCTAAACTTATTAAGCTACTATAAGATAAGATAAGCACTATTAAGCATAGAAAAAGCACAAATAAGCAGATCAATAAGCTAAGTGAGAAAATAAGCTTAAAAGAGTAAATGAGAGAGTACCTTGATCCTAGCTAAACAGAGATCTAAATGTGCTCAAAAGAGCTTATCTACAAGCTCTAGCTTGTTTGCACAAGCTAGTAAGGTCCAATAAGCCCATCCAAATCTGGCTTATCTTCCAATAATAAGCTGAGGTAATTTGTGAGTGAATTGATGATTGGCTTATTTAGTTTATCTTTGAACAAGCTAAACTGAATAATAACTAGCTTATTAATTAACTAAGAGCTTAATGAGCTTATTAGGTTGTATCCAAACACATGTTTAACAAAATTTCTTAAAGTAAAAACAGAATTTAAAGGCACAATTTAAATGAACTGATACTTTTATTAATATTGAAACGTTTACAAGCTTTTAAAAGAACAAGTACATTAAAACGAAAGAATTAGCTAAAAGTTTACAAAATCAAGCTACCAAAAACTAAAATAAGCTAGATGTTGTTTCTGTGTTAAGGAGAGCTCTATTTATAGCCATGAGAGGAAGGATTTAGAGCCTTGAGGAGCGTCCCCATCTTTCATCTCGTCCATTCATTCCAAACAGCCTCTTAATCACTCATCCTTAGCCCTTGGATCACTATTCTACGTATCATAACCAATAGGCGTACTGGGGAGTGCCAGCGTGGCTAAATTGGATGTCAGACGTGTCAGGTGGATATTCTAGAAAGATACGTGTGTTGTGGAGAGGTGAGGTTTACCCTGTGTGAATTCGTTGCAGGTGAAAACGAGGGGGACGGTGAATAGTAGTAATATTTAGGCGCGTTTGTAATGTTTGACTAGACCAAGGTATGGGTAATGTTGACTTGGGCTTTGTATTATGGATTGGGCCAGGTTATGGGTTTTATGGATTTGGACTTAAAAAATGTATAAGGCTTAGGATTTAGGACTTATGAATATTCAAGAGCTAATGGGCTGACCCGGCTCATTAAATGGGTTACGGGTTGGCCCATTAAAAATGAATATGCCTTTAGCTTCGATTTCTTGCAATCTTTCCATTCCCGTGCTCGGTTTTGTCCGTTTTGCTTCGTTTTTGTCCTTTTGTGATAAATCCGTACCTGCAAGACACAAGTCACGAAACAAACATATACAATGTATTTCTCATGTATTTTTGGTCATTATTGGTCTTTTTAGCTTGTTTTATTAGGTAAAAAGTATGTGTGTTTAAGCACATACCAAAATCTCTCATACTAAGCTATTGTTGTGTCCTCACGCAATGATATAAATACACGCTTAAAACCAAAAATTCCAATCCTCATAAACTAATCACCTCGAAAAGTAGCTAATTGCTCATCTAAGGGGATTAAGAAGTCACTAATTTTGAAACGCCCCATTTTACCATTTTTCTATACTTTTATTTCTCTATCTATTTTTATATTTTTCCTTTTTTCATACTTTTTTTTTCTTTTAAGCAATCTAACTAAAATGTTTGGACTTTCGTTATTTTCTTAACTTTTAGGGTCATAGAACAAGAAGCGCCTATAGAATAATCTATAGATGCCCAAAGGATAAATCCATCGTCCTCGATTTTTCACCCGCCCCAAACTAAGCATAAAAAGGAAATCATTGTTAAATACAAGTTAAGATGCTAACACTACTCATAAATGCTAATTGTGTATGCATAGCTACTTTCCGCTCCCTTATTCCTAAATCATCTAAAAGTTTTATTCTTATTGATGACAAATAAATTTAGTTCTTATTCATATAAAGTAAGCATAATTTAGACCACAATTAGTTTGAAATCCTTTCCTAAAGAGACGATATGGTGAGAATAAGGTCCACATTAAGGTTCTAATTTTGCAAGATTTAGGGGTTATCCTTTTTATTTCATCCGAAATAACTCAACTACGATTCCAGAGACGAAGACTTTATTTAGATAACCCCGGAGTCGAAATTTGGGTTTATTCTTATTATTATTATTATTATTGCAACATTATTAAACCTCGGTCCTTTAAATAACTGCCACATCGGTATGCGAGCCGACCATGGTCCAGGAGTCTTATTTCGACCTTGATAATCCTTGACCTTTTTTAAGGATACAACATCGGCAGCGAACCGACCAGATGCAATAAACTTTTATCAGTCTCGGATTTTTATTACTATGTGCCTTATTTAGAAGATTGTCACATCGGCAGCGAACCGACCAGAGACAGTAAACTTTTATCATCCCACATTTCTTATTATTATTATTGCCTCCACCCTTTAAACGAGTGTCACACCGGTATGCGAGCCGACCATGATCCAGAAGTCTTATTTCAGCTTCGGTTTATTATTATTATTAGCCAAATTTCAAGTCCTGTGGTCTTTTAACTACCTAGACAACGGTAGCGAGCCATCAGGAATCAATAGCCTATTTCCTCACAACACTGACAAAACCTCGATGTGTACCTTACTTTCACCAGAAGGAATCTCTACGAAGGGATTTAAACTAAGAATCGCAAAAACCTAAAGTAACTTTATTTATTCACAATTATATAACGTTTATTAAGCTAATAGGAGCAAAAAGCCACAATTAACCTCTATGAGCTCTAAAGAGTTCCAACTACTCCATGTTTAGCATCTAACTTATATAAAACTCTATCATTTCTCGTTCTTCGCAAATTTAAAATCTTTACTAAAAAGATCCGCGAATGCTTAGTCTAATAAAACAAGTTTTACATATTTAAAGTCTATCATGGAAACTTGCAAACTCTTGGCTCTTTCAAGCTAGAATTCGCGTTTTAAAGCCTGTATAAAAGACTAGCAAAAGCTTAAATTTATATAAGTTAAGGGGCAAGCTAGAGCGCAACAAGCTCGATCAAGTCAAAATTTATTCTCAAAAAGACAAAAACTTGTGTCAAAACACTTATTTTATTCTTGAAAAAAAATTAAATTTTGGCATAAAATTACATCTTTTTGGTGGCAAAACAGGGTTACGTGAAGACAAGGTAAATGCAAGTAAGATCAAATCAAAAGATCCCCACCCCTACTAGAACTACACATTGTCCTCAATGTGAGACTGTCACCCCCATACTAATTTTAAGGTATAATCCAAATATTAAGGGGTTTCTACGCAAATGTAAAGCCATTTTTTAATTATGATAATAGATAAACATTAATCAATCAGATCTAGGATATCGGATTCCCATATATAAGTATGCAAAGGATTGAAGATCGAGTGAACGATGGACAAAACCACGAGCATGAGAGTCTTCATAATCCGAGCAATCCTGGGCATAAATCACAAAACACGAAACACGAGAAAGGAAGAGGCAAGCCTCCACATATTACACTTATTCATAATTATTATACTAGTATACTACTACTAGGGATAAGCATGGGTTTCTATCCACGAAGCGCTTGTTTTTGTTAACTGAGTCACGAGCCTGCCTCGACCCCGAATTTAGTTGTCCATGGGGAAAGTTTAGAGATCTGGGAGAACCATCGATGGTATATCCCCTCTAAAATAAAGTTTAAGTCTATGACCGTTCACCTTGAAATTTGGTCAGTCAGTTTGAGATAACTCGACGGTACCATAAGTTAAAACTTGAGCAACAATGAATGGTCCGGTCCAACGGGTTTTGAGCTTGCCCGAGAAAATCTTTAATCGAGAATTAAAGAGAAGAACTCGATCACCAACGTTGAAAACGCAGTTCTTAATCTTGGAGTCGTGAATCTTCTTCATTTTCTCTTTGTAGATTAAAGAATTCTCGTAAGCTTGATCCCGGAGTTCATTTAATTCATTCATTTGAACTTTCCGATGATCACCCGCGGTCTTAAGGTCAAAATTGCAATGTTTCAAGGCCCAATAGGCCTTTTGTTCAAGCTTGATAGGAAGATGACATGCCTTTTCGTACACTAGCTTATAAGGAGTGCACCCGATAAGTGTTTTGAAAGCAGTACGGAAGGCCCATAAAGCATCATCTAACTTATCGGACCATGAAGCACGATTTTCTCCTACGGTCCTTTCTAAGATACGTTTCAAACCACGATTTGAAACCTCCACTTGTCCACTAATTTGTGGACGATACGTGGTAGAAAAACGGTGAGTAACTCTATACTTAAGCATGACCTTCGCGCATTGGTCGTTGCAAAAGTGAGTACCACGATCACTAATTATAGCACGAGGAGTTCCAAATCGGGAGAAGAGAGATTTTAAAATTTTAATGACAACTCGAGCATCATTAGTGGGGAGCGTTTTTGCTTCAACCCATTTAGTCAAGTAGTCAACGGCTAAGAGAATGTACTTGTTCCCTCGAGAAGACGGGAACGGTCCCATAAAGTCGATGCCCCATACGTCAAAGATCTATCATACTTGGATTTCATTTTGAGGCATTTCTTCTTTTTGTGAGATTTTACCTTGACGTTGACATGAGTTACAAGACTTTACCATGTCATGGGCATCGCGATAAATTGTCGGCCAATAGAAACCGGAATCAAAGACGTTTTTAGCGGTGAAGTTTGCACCATGATGTCCCCCGGTGGGTCCATTATGGCAAGCCATGAGGATATCAACGGCTTCTTGGCCATAAACACATCGTCTAATCACTTGATCAGCACTAATTCTAAACAAGTAGGGGTCGTCCCAAAAAAAATGCTTAACGTCCTTAAATAATTTTTTTCTTTTGTTGGGTCGACATCCCTTTCACTATAAAATTCCTTGCATGGTAATTTGCAATGTCGGCAAACCATGGGGTATTAGAATCACCATGAAAAGATATCATTCTGAGGGTCTCGAGAGAAAATATTTTGGTAATTTCCTTTTTCTCGAGATCACCTTGATGAGGATTTTCTAATCTTGATAAATGGTCAGCCGCGAGATTCTCCGCTCCTTTTTTTATCACGAATAATGACATCAAATTCTTGGAGTAGGAGAATCCACCGGAGCAATCTCGGCTTAGCATCTTGCTTAGCAAGAAGATACTTTAGCACCGAGTGGTCTGTATACACTATGGTCTTCGATAAGACTAAGTAAGGCCGGAATTTCTCAAAAGCGTACACCACGACTAATAATTCTTTCTCCGTAGTCGTGTAATGTGCTTGAGCATCCGTTATGGTTTTACTTGCATAGTGTATAGGCTGAAAATGTTTGGTCTTTCGTTGCCCCAAGACTGCACCTACCGCATAATCACTAGCGTCGCACATAATTTCAAATGGTAGGTCGCAATCGAGGGCAACTAAAATCAGGGCTTCGATTAACTTCTTTTTAAGTATATTAAATGCTTCAATACATTCTTTCGAGAAAATAAACGGGGTTTCTTTTTCTAGAAGATGGGTCATCGGCCGGGCGATTTTAGAAAAATCTTGGATAAATCGACGATAGAACCCGGCGTGACCTAAAAAACTTTGAACGCCTTTGACGGAAGTCGGATGAGGGAGTTTAGCTATAACATCAACTTTAGCTCTATCGACCTCAATCCCCGACTTTGAAATTTTATGGCCTAGAACAATGCCTTCTTTTACCATAATATGGCATTTCTCCCAATTTAGAACTAAATTAGTGTCTTCGCATCGTTTTAGCATTTTGTCTAAATGGGAGAGGCATGACGAGAAAGAATCCTCGGAGACCGAGAAATCATCCATGAAGACTTCCATTGTTTCCTCGATCATATCATGGAAAATGGCCATCATGCACCTTTGGAACGTGCTCGGAGTATTACATAAACCGAAAGGCATGCGTCGGTAGGCAAACGTCCCATAAGGGCAAGTGAAGGTGGTCATCTCTTAGTCTTGCGGGTCAATGGGAATTTGAAAATATCTGGAAAATCCATCTAAAAAGCAATAGTATTCGTTCCCTGCTAAACGTTCTAGCATTTGGTCCATAAAAGGCAATGGGAAATTGTCTTTACGAGTGGCATCATTAAGCTTTCGGTAATCAATACAAACACGCTATCCCGTAACTAACCTAGTAGGAATTAACTTATTATCTTTGTTTTCAACTACGGTCATGCCACCCTTCTTAGGCACACAATGAACGGGGCTCACCCACGGACTATCGGAGATAGGGTAAATCAATCTGGCATCAAGGAGTTTGATAACTTCCTTTTTGATAACCTCATGAATTTTTAGATTCACCCTTCTTTGATGTGAAGTCATCTTCCATTAAGATTTTGTGAGTACAAAAACGAGGGTCTATGCCCTTAATATCGGAGATTTTCCATGCGATGGCCCGTTTGTGTGACTTAAGAACCTTTAAAAGGCGGTCCTTCTCATCATCTTTTAAGTCTTTAGCGATTATAACGGGTAATGTTAGATATTAGAAAAAGACTCGTTCACCCCATGTATTTTACTGTTCATTATAGCTCGTAGTTTAATAGGTAAACGT
This sequence comes from Tanacetum coccineum, assembly GCA_026074375.1. NCBI lineage: Eukaryota > Viridiplantae > Streptophyta > Magnoliopsida > Asterales > Asteraceae > Tanacetum > Tanacetum coccineum. The sequence continues at coordinate 63,387 of BQNB010002870.1, forward strand.
ATGACTTTTGGTATTGAACCGGGTACTAATACCCGGTGTATTATAAGAACTATAAATACCTCTTCCAACTTTGGAAGAGGTAAGCATCTATTCATTTTACACACACTCTTTAGTGTGTTTTCCTTATTTCTCTCTCAACTATTCTCTCTCTCTAACTTTCTCTCTCTAGATCTCTTTAGATCTATACATGTTTGTGTGAATTCGGGAACCTACAATTGGTATCAGAGCCATGGGGTGGATTCGTGATTGATTCATGTGGTTGATTAAGCTAAAAAACGTGGCTCATTTTGTGAAGAAAAAGACCACGACTCAAATTTGTTTTGGGTTTATTGGTTCATTAATCGTGTTTTTCATGTTATATATGTTTAACAGGTTCATGTGTTGCTATTCCATGTGATTTGCTAGTTCCTAATTCGATTTATAAGCTTATTAAGGTTTGTGTTCTTCGTGGAGGTTTGCTTCTTTCTTGATGATCCGCGAAGACATAGATGTTATGGAATGATTAGGCTTATAAGGTTTGCTTAGTATTTGATATTTTAGCTTTGTTTCGTGGTTAATAGGCATATATGGGCTTATTTTGGCTAGATCCGAATGTGTGTTCTTGATGGAGGTTTGAATATTAAATGTTATTCTTGCCGGCGGTTTGACAAAAGATAGGGACAAGATCCGGATTTTTAGGAAAAGGTAGCCGGCGAGTTGACCAGGTCAAAGGCGAGTTGCTTATTTTCTTGCCGGCGAGTTGCTTAAAAATCAAACGGCGAGTTGCCTTATTGAAGGCGGTTTGACAGGTACCAAGGCGGTTTGAATATTTTAATAGAAAAATACGAAAAGAACCCCTGGCGGTTTGGACCCTCGGCGGCGAGTTGCTTATCGCGGCGGTTTGCTTTCACGGCGGGTTGAACAAAACAGATAGACAGCGGTTTGAATTTTCTATGGCGGTTTGCTGTTAAATCTTGCCAGCGAGTTGCCTTATTTCACCAGCGGCGGTTTGCTTTAAATAATACGCGGCGAGTTGGTCTTTTAGGCGGCGAGTTAGCTAGAAATGGTAGCGAGTTACTCAACTTAAGCAGCGGTTTGAATTTAATAATACACGGCGAGTTGTCATAATTCACGGCGGATTGATCAAGCTTTAGGCGGCGGTTTGGTCACTATAGGCAGCGGTTTGATTATTTTATTAAGCCGGCGAGTTAGCAAAAATATAAGAGGCGGTTTGCTTGATTTATTTGGCAGCGGTTTGGTGACAGTTTGAATTTTTTTTGTGTTTCTCTCTATAGAACTAGCCCAATCACAAAAACATCACCGTTGCCGTGTTATGAATTAAACGATCCTACAATTGGTATCAGAGCCTAAGTGGATTCGTGGTTGATTCTTATGGTTATATAAGCTCTAATTCGTCCTTATTTTGGCTTAGAAAAGCCCACGGCTCAAAAGGCAATTCGGGCTTAATTTGTTGGTTAATCTTGGTGTTTCTCTTGCTCTTCATGTTAAACAAGATGTATTGTTGCCATAACAAGTGATTTACAAGCTCCTAGCTCGATTATAAAGCTTAAAAGATTCGAATTTATTTTGTGTTCTTCGTGGAGAGTTGCTTCATATTGGAAGATTCACAAAGATATACGAGTTAAGGTGTGTTTAATCGTCATATACACACTTAATATTGTATGTTGTAGCTTAGTTTCGTGGCTAGAAAGATCATATGGCTTGATTTTGCTTAATTCGTCCAAGTGTTCTTCGTGGAGGTTTGCTTATTTTATTATTGTTCTTCACGGCGAGTTGACAAGTAAAGGGACAAAATCCGGATTTTTAGGAAAAGGTAGCCGGCGAGTTGACCAGGTCAAAGGCGAGTTGCTTATTTTTCTAGCCGGCGAGTTGCTTAAAAATCAAACGGCGAGTTGCCTTATTGAAGGCGGTTTGACAGGTACTCATTCATAAAGTTTTAAATACAAATGGTGTATTACGCATTAAAAAAAATGAAGTTAATGCACTAAAGGAGAATGGGAAGTCAGTTGTCATGATGAAATACTTCAAGAGCATAATTAAGATCAAGTGTCAAGATGCAGGTCTATCAAGATATCAGATCAAACCATTGTTTATTATTTTTAAAGCAATGGAAGACAGCTTGATTGAGTAACAAAAGGCAGTTTGAGATAGAGCATGAAAACATGAATCATTCAGCAAGATCAGTAGATTGAACAACTCATATGCAAAAGGCAAGATGAAAAGGTCGATATGCCCTGAAGCATTGATGCTATGGTTGGTTGTCCACAGAAAGCATTGGGACATAAGCCCGACAATTAGCAGAATAACAAGTAGCAGTATCATCAGGAATTATACCACCAGCTGTGAATGCAGATTTCAGACCATAATTGAACGAAGAGTCATTTTGCTGAAGTACATTGACTGGCTCTACATTAATATCCCTTTCTAATTGAACAACAGGGCATACTGACAATCAGAAAACCCAGTTATAGACCCACATCTTTTTGGTAACTATGAAAGCAATAACCACTCCTACTTCAACAAAATATATGTACATATGGAATGAGAGAATTTGACCAGGATGCATTGCTTAAAACTGAGCTTCTTCTCTCAAAAAAAACGAAAGATATGTTGATACGGGAAATTTACAATGAACTTCAAAACGATTATTTATACACTGGAAAAACATTGGTATTTCACTTGAAATACAAATTGTCAACAAAAGGAAGAAAGTTTTCAAGAGTAACAAACCAAGTAAGAACAGAGAATTTCCTGAATTTCGTGAATTTTTGTGATTATGAGTTGAAAGACTCAGCTACTGGGCCAGAACCACACTAATTTGCAAACTTAACGAAAACAAAAAAAAGTGTGAATGAAACAAATAATGAAGCCACTAGTTAAAAATGATATCGATGTTGATTGAAACGATTTAACATGCGAAATAAGAACACAGTGTGGCTAAAAGTACTTTGCAGCAAATGACAACTGCATAAAGAAAATGAGCATTTGAAACCGACTACAAAGAACTTTTTGATTCAATAAAAAAGCAAAAAGTTCAGAATAAAGACAACAGTGATCTAATTTCTCAAATATCAAAAGTCTATCGCGAAATGCTATTTAAAAGCTCAGCTTCAGGAAAAAGGTTTTTTGCAAATGCGGCATTAAAAAATGAACTTAGAAAATGAAAGGAAATACGTGGATACTAAGTTGCCAAAGCATCAATCTTTGGGAAACCGCCTTTAACTACCACTAGAAAACCATTTAGTTGTTAGACAACCGAATGCGTTTTACGTCCCTGAACGACCTAGAAAATTACAAAGACCACGTTAGCTCCCAAGGTTGATGAAAGAAAAATGATTTGTCAAAAACAATCACTACCTCATTTAATTTGCCTAAAAGTTAGAGAATTCAGATGCTGCACACCTCATCAGGTGAATGCACCTAACTACTCAAGGAATAGTCTATAAAGAATCCAGTATGGTTCTAATGATATGGTTCAGGTGCGTACTTTCAAGAGGATGCAATAGGGAAAAAAAAAATGATAGCACAAGACAAAAACCAGGATTCCTAGTCATAAGGATATGGCCTCTACTAGAGCACACTGCACTCCTAATGCTTGTACACCAAAACCTAGAAACATATATAGGAGTTCTCCTGTATCTAAGTGTAGTGGTGGAATGTCAAATGGTGAGCCTCTAGTAGATCACTCTAGGAATTCTAGTCTCTTCAATTTACTCCAAACAATTGTTTTGTTCGATTTGTCCATAAATATATTCTTTAATACAAATCATGATTTATGTGTATAACAAAGATCCTGAATAAGGTGAATTCTCATGCTAAAGTTCAGTCCCCCAAGATCAGAAACAACAATCCCGTTGAACCAAAGAACCACACTTATAAACCTGGTAGGCAGAATGGTATAGGACAAAGGTTTTCTCTCAATAAGTCTTTCGCTGTGCATGAGAAACCACACACTCCTAGATCTTGTCTTAGGTGGAAACCAACGGGTAGAATTTTCAAGACTGTTAGTCTTAGGTGATACCTACTGGAAAGGTGTCATCGATAGCACAACCAAAAGTTGACGAGTGAACCTCCAAATGGATCAAATGATGATATCCACTAACCCATAAGAATGCATCAACTCTTTATGATTAGATGCAGGTACTTCTAACTCCAAGTGCAGGTACATCTGGTCAATCCTTAAAAGTAAAGACTCGAGTTTTTGGTTACCAAAAATACGGAACTCTAAGTCAGGAGTTTTTAAGGAATTCCAAATCTTGAAGTAACACCTTCAAAATGACCTTGATTACAGCATTCAGCCTCGTTCCTCATTGTCCTAATGATGTCAGTTCACATCAGTTTCATTCCTCGTTCTTCATCTAGATGTCGTTTGGACAAAACAGTTCAAGCATCGTTCCTCATCAAAAGATGTTTGGAAAAACCAGTTCAATAGCCTCGATCCTTAATGTCAAATCTTTTTGCATCTGTTCCTTAAAGTACAGAAAAGGGTGTACTCCTTCATAGAAAAAGAAAGTGTACGTGATGTCATGCACTTATCCTTGACATCGAAAAGAGAAATCTTTTCGTCTATGAGCTAATATAACAAAACATTCCAAGTTTTTGAGCTCATGGTGAATGGCTTGTAATCAAATGTTAAGATTGCACCCATCTTCAAAAAAAGAGAAAATGTACGTGTTAGTCGCTTTATCCTTCAATAACGAAAAGATAAATCTTTCGGTCTTGAGCTCCTTCGAAACACTCAATGTTTGTTAGCCTCAAGTTGATGGCGTTTCGTATTCTTCTGTACGAAACCCAGTTTGTCAAAGAAAAGGAGATGTACGCTTCTCAGTGCGCTTTATCATTCAAAAGAAGAGAAACTTCTCGTGTTTGACCATTCTCATTAACACGCTTCATATTTAACCCATGCCTTGTTTCGTTAGTTAAGTGGACCAACGTATATTAGCGTATTATAATCTCTAAATCAAAATGGCAATCGCATATGCAATTTTTAAGGGGAGAATAGTGACATTAATGTGATTAAAATGGTTATCTGGTCTTTGAATGTGTAATAAAATGGTCAAAAGCCGAAAAAGTAAAAGTGGTTAAATCTGTAAGGTTTAAATCTGTCAGTAGAGGTGTTAAATAATCTGTACTGCTTAGGAGATACAGATAATCTAACATGCCTTGGATCTTGCTTAATGATTAGATAGCGTTGCATATTCTTGATGGCAATGTTAACCTACTGCATGGCGGATGGTGATCTGTTAGCCGCGTCATAGAGGCCAAATTGTCCCATTTCTTGGCCCAATAAGCCAAATAAACCTCTTGGCTATACCAAAGGACCAGATATATAGGTTGATTCCCATACTGGCCTAATTTACTGTCATTGAGCCTGTCAATAATCTCTGACCATCGAACAAGGATGAACCAATGTTGACTTAACCCAATGTCCATGTGACTCTAATGGTGGAATTCTTCGGCTAATCTTAATATCAAGGGCCATGTCAAACTCAAGGTATCAATCTTGATCTAACTGTGATTATATCAATGTCTGTCTATCTTTGTATATTCCTTTAACGAATAAAATACGATGGCAGAAGAGAATATTCCTGCACCTAGAACCTAAAAGATGAATGAACATATCCTTCATTGGTTTTCTCAGAACAGTTACAGATTAGAAAGGATAACCTTCTCTAAGATCTACAGAAGTTGCACGAAGAAACCTATCCTTCCACATTTCAGTTGAGATTTCAAGAACACAAACTTCATTCGGGCATTTACTGGCATCAGCAAATTCCCTCTATCACATTCAGCTGTTACTGGAGAATACCTCTGACTCATGATGCAAAGATTGGGGATTTATGCTTTCAAACTTGATGTAAAATGGTTTAACCTGAGTGCTGATCTTTTTCGGAGGCCTTAGAGATCACCTCTGCATGACAACATCGGCCCTAAACAACTTAGCTTGAATTAGGTGAAATCTATCAGCTTAACTAAGCGAAGAAGAAGCTGTTGCAAGAGAGTTCATGCAACTCATGCAAGAATTGTGTCTGGACCAGACCCTGAGCCCATCAAGAAGACCAGACTGTTATCAAACACTAGAAAATTACATGTGGTCTCATGCTGGACCCAAACACCTGAGCACGAGGATGATTGAATTCCTCAGCAGTACAGCCTGACCCAAAGGTTCGTGAAAACCGAAGCTCACTAACAGACAATGTGTCAATCAAAAATAATCCTGAAAAGTCCTTATGGCTCTATGTCATACCATACAAAAACTCGAAGACACTGATAACTTTGGGGATCTAATTTTGTAACACACAACACAACAACACATGAACCCCAAACACAGGTCGCACGATGGTAACATGGGGGGTTTGCTAACGTCAAAGTAAACAAACAAGATATAGAAACGACCTATTAAATGACTTAAGATAAGATTTCATTCGATGCCGTAGCAAAATATCAGAGTTCATACATTAGTCCCAAAAATTTAAAAGTCCATAAACATTCTTAATTAAACAAAAGCTTTATAATACCAAAAGATGACTTAAGTTTTTAAAGAAATAAATTTCATAAACCATAATAAAACACAGAATCCGTCTTCATTGATATCCCCAACGGCTCCCGTCCATCTATCATACCCTAGACCTAAATTACATGCTAAAAGTAACTAGGACCTGAAATTACATGCTAAAAGTCAACACAAAGGTTGAGTGAAATCATAGGTTTATCAGTAAAAAGGGTGGACCACAAGATCGAAGTAATAGTAGACTCTGAAACACATTCAGTAGTCCAAAACGTTTATTATTGCACTAAGCTCATGACACCGAAGCCTTAACTAGATTTGTGCCCCAATCGGAAAATAGGATGCTTGCCAACACCCTAACATCTCTCAATGTTAAATGCACCTGATCAAACTAGTGACCCAAGGAAAGGTGGGGATTGTTAGTCCCGATAGATCTATCCATAACACTAGCGCTCACTATAATAGCAATTGACGGTTCATGATAAATAGGGACTTCACGGCAATAAGGTAACTTAGGCATTAATAATCAGGCAGTAATCTGGATAGCATACTCTTTGAAAAACACTTGTGTCCAATAGTAAAACAAGCAATGTAATTCACCCCGTAGATTTTGTAAAACAATTGTAGAAAAAGGGGGCTATGAACTCACCTCGAGTGAAAGGAAATCAACAAGTATAGAAAATGCGTCACAAAGGAATCCGAAGGCAACCTAATCCAATATAGGTCGTATAAGTACTAAACACTTTGATTAATATATAGCTCATCATACTATCGTTCGGGCTATCATAATTAAGAGGTCGTGTAGTGAACGTATGAGGAGCTAGGACACTTTAAATCGTAAATCCAGCAACTCGTCGATACGCCACCCCGAAGAGGCCTCATCATTATGAAACTCCCTAGTAATATAGTACTTTGATAACTAATACAACGTATGATTCTATATAGCTACATCACCGTCTACTCGTTTTAGTGAAAACATAATTATAACGAAAAATGTTTATAAGTATACTTTGGTAAAAATGGCGTAACTTTCTCGTTTCTAATCCGTTTCGCGCGTTTCTTACGTCCACGCCTTCGTATTAAGTCGAGATATCAAAATATAACATTTTTAAAATTTTAGTTTTTCTGATGAATAGTGATTTTTACTGTTCATAACAGACATATACTTATTTTTATAGTTTTTAGTTATCGTAAACTCGTAAACGTCGTATTTTATTCGTTATAGCTCCGTTTTTAACGATTCTTTCGAGTACGATCTCGTAATTAAAAGTTATGAGGCGTATTATTTTTATATAATGTCTAACCTACTGTATGAGGTCGAATTAAAACAGCCCTTATATGGCATTTGTATACTTTTAATCATAACTTTCTTAAGTAAACCTTTAAAACCCTAATTTATACCTAAACATGTTCATACTTAAACCATATGTTAACATACTTTTACATTCATTTTTCCATGATATATATAACCATATGACATAAGAATAAGTGCATAAATTCATAAACATAAGCGAAAACTCTTTTTACATATTAAAAAGTCCTAAGTGGTGATATAGCCATAAAGAACATGTAAACATATAAAAATGATGAAAGTAAAGACATGAAGGTTTTTAGATAACCTTATTATGATGTAAGATGATGAACCAAAGTATCTAAACCCTTGTTTAGATATAAAACCCTAGCTTTCCATTTTAAAACCCTAGTTTCACTTTTCTTGATTAATACTTGAAAAAGGTTAGCCAATGCTTGGGATCACCTTAGAATATCTTATAATGGATGTGTATAGATGTGTATAGGTTGAATAAAATTTTGTATGGATTGTGTTGGGACATGGATTTGAGCCGTGAGCTCTATGAATGCCAAAGGAAGAGATTTTGTTATTTTTGCTAAGTGTTTATGCATGTGTGAGCTATATCTTATAAGACACATGCATGTATGGTGCAAGACTTAGTCAAGGAGACAAGGTAAGGTCTTAGGGATGGTCATTGGTCTTAGGGATGGGTCTATGGGTCAAAGAGACAAGGTATGGTGTGGTTTTAATGAGATATGATGTACATTGACCAAAGTGGAAGAGTTTTCTTATATTTCTTTGTATAAATGGCTAAAATTTCGGCATACATATGATATATATGATATATTTTGTAACTTTTATGTATTGGGTATAAATGTGGGTATTTGTTGAAGCGTAGAAAAGTTTTGGTGGTTCCGGGAGTGCCTAAACGCAATTTATCGCGAAACGTATACACTTTACGTATCCGATAAAAATAAAATGAACAAAGTTAATAATTATTCTCAAAATAATTATATAACCCTTGCTTGATGTAAACATTTATTTGTTTGGTGTCCGTTCACGCTAAACGATAATTTTTAACTTACGCGATTTAACTATTAAAAATAAAAGTAAACGCGTACGAGAAAGAAAAAAAATAAATAATTAGTAAAATAGATGACGTCGAAAATGACCTGAAAATACGGAATGTTACATGTTGGGAAACCTGCATACTTTTATCAGTGTAAGTCGAATAACATTAACAAGTAAATTAACCGAAAGAATTAACAGATAATTAAAGCAGTAAAAGAACGAGGCTCGTGTTTAACACGATTCCCTTAAAATAGATTCGTCGTCTGTTTCCCAGGGTACAACGTCCAAAGCTGTTGTACAGCCGGACTAGACAATCTGACCTGAAAGATTACGGAGATGATCGAGGTTTATGAACGATGATTCAATTTATAGGCAAACCCTATCTTGGTCAGCAAGCCAAAGATAGTTGTTGAAATTCAGATGGGTCTATCTATATACACGTTTTAAATTGTTGATATATTCAACATTTAAATTTCAAGAATATTCTGGAACCTTATAACAAACTGGTAGCAAAAAGATAAGCGCGTAGATGGGCTTTCGGAGCTGCATTCGTGTCCGCAGGTCGCGCGGGCTCGCATGAGTTCAGTGGAACCGAATAGACGGGCTTTCGGAGCTGCATTCGTGTCCGCAGGTCGCGCGGGCTCGCATGAGTTCAGTGGAACCGAACCTAGATTTTGTGTTCCACGTGCCTCACTTTGAGACACGATATCTCATTCATCTTAACTCCACTTTGGACATACTTTAGCTCGTTGCGAAGCTCTCATAAAGGAAAACACAAAGCCCTACTCTAATACAAAGATATATAACATCTACATATGTTAAATAGTGTCCAAAGTTTGCAAAACCTCACTTTGCAAAACCATATTTTTCCAACAGATACAAACTTACATCACTTGCATACAGTTCTGAATAATATAAATACGTCTATAGTAATGTGGTTTTGAAGGTTGAACGAAGTCGAATTCAGTTTTGATAAAGTTTAGTCTGTTTGACATCATTCAGTCCATATTATGTTTTGTCACTACAACAATATAAGGGTGTAGGGTCGATAATTTCGACCCTAAACTACAAAGTGTGTCGACCCAAAGTGTTTAGGCGACAATTTGACCCTATAGAACTGATCCAAAAAACGTCTCGACCCAAAATTCTTTGTCACAAATACCTTTAAAATTTGGGTCACAATGGGTACCGCAACATTTCAACAAAAAAGGTTTGACTAGTTTTAATAAGGGTCGACATTTCCTTTGACCACTACGAATTGGTCGACATTGTTCGACCCTAAAACTTTTATTTTTATTACAACCATTTTTAATAAAGAAAACCTTTTAAATATTTAATTTTTTATGGTCGACATTCCCACTTGTAACTTTGGGTTCGACAATGTCGAACCCTAATTTGAATAGAACACGATAATATTTAATTTTTTTAGGGTCGAACAGTTTCCACTTGTAACTTTGGGTCGACAATGTCGACCCTAAAGGAGTTTGATATTTAATTAAACATTACTATTGGTATTCCACATAGGTATAAACACTAAGTTTAGGGTCGACCATTGTTTACCCTAATTTTGAGATAAGGGTCCGACAATGTCGACCCTTAACTTGTGCCTGGGAAAAAAAAAATACTAGACGCCTGTCCAGTTGTCCAGATTTTTTCTGGAATTTTTTCTGGAAAAAATCTACATTTCAACAAATCCAGAATTTGATAAATCCACAATACGATACAATAACAAATCACTAAACGTTACAATACCACAAATCCACAATACGATAAATTACGAAACGTTACAAATACAATTCAACAAATCCACTTTTACAATACTACTAAACGTCACAATTCCATTCAACAAAATCCACGCCACGATAAAATACTAAATCCATGTTTCACAAACGTAACAAGTCTAAAAGTTATTACACATACTAAGATACTACATAAAAACGCCTACTCGTCGTCGTCGTCGTCGTCCGAATAGTCATCATCACCACCCGTACGTTGCTCGTCCTCCTCCTCCTCCCCTGATGACTCGTTATTGTTTTCACGAGCCAATTGTTCACAGCTCCGCGAATTGTTCATATGGGGATTCGTTTGAAGGATGTAGTGGGGACGTTCGGCTTAAGAATTAGAACCAGAGGCGATGGAGTTGAGAACGGGACGATAACAGTTGTTGAAGTTATTATTGGTGACGAGAATGAGAGGAAATAGGCCGGTATAGGGAGGTTGGAGTGGGCCGGTATAGGAAGGTTGGAGTGGGCCGTTATAAGGAGGTTGGAGTGGGCCGATATAAGGAGGTTGGAGTGGTTGAGTAAAGGGAAATGGAGGTTGGAGTAAGTGAGCCCAATTAGGGGTGATTTGGGGCATAGGACCGGGTGGGGGTGGGGGTACAAGACTAAAAGTAGGAGGGATAAATGGACGAGCACTATTTGGTGAGTTGTAGTGCATAAAAAACTGACCTAGGGCGGCATTATTCGCCTCAGAATTTTGTTGCGCCACATTAGCTCGTTGTGCCGCCGCGTCAGCCTTTAACGCAGCCAAATAAGCCCGTGCCTGCGCCTCCTCAGCAACTCTTTCTCTTGCTCTTGTTGCCTGAACATCTGCGTGATCGGATCCCGAGTCATAACATCTCCAAATGCACGATTTGCGCGCCTGCGAGAAGTTGAACCACCACCCAGTAACTTCCTACCCATGCCCGACATATTCTGGCGGTTGTCACTCGGAACGATTTCATCCAATATCTCTTGATCGGTCTTGAATGGGATGATGCCGGCTTTAACATTATCTTGCATGGCCTTCATATCCATCTGTGAAAGAAAAAGAAAAAGAAAAGGTTAAAAACAAATAAATAAGTTATTAAAGCATGTAAAGAGTTAAATTACTTACATATCTTTGCTTGTTTTCTGTGGTTTTAAATTGGCCAGTCTTCTTATTTGAGTGTCCTTTCCTCCACGTTTCAATGAATAGGTAAGTGTTAAACAGGTTTCTGGACCCGTCAACCCGTTTAAGACTTTTTCAGAAAATAGGAAATATATTACTGGTATTGTTAGTAGACGTGTTTGTATAGCCCAAAGGCCTGACTTGTATTTGTATCTTGTGCTCATGATTAGGCCCAATGTGTAGTATATATAGACATTGTATTGTACTCATTATACTCATTCAATAAACACGGTTTACACGGATTCTAAGCTTTTTGCTGATGGTGATCCTATGTCTGATCCTACCTTATATCGCAGTCTTGCTGGGGCCCTTCAGTATTTGACTTTCACTCGGCCTGATATATCTTATGCTATGCAGCAGGTTTGTCTCTACATGCATGATCCTCGAGAGTCTCATTTCTCTGCTCTCAAGCGGATCTTGCGGTATATTCGTGGTACTATGCCCTATGGATTACAACTATTTTCGCCCACCACATCTTCTTTGGTTGCTTATTCTGATGCAGATTGGGCTGGGTGCCTCACTACACGTCGGTCTACCTCCGGTTATTGTGTTTTTCTTGGCAACAATCTACTTTCGTGGTCTTCAAAGAGGCAAGTTACCCTTTCTCGCTCCAGTGCTGAAGCTGAGTATCGGGGTGTTGCTAATGCCGTTGCTGAAACTTGTTGGTTACGTAATCTTTTACGAGAGCTTCATACACCATTGTCTACTACTACACTTGTTTATTGTGACAATGTAAGTGCCGTTTATCTCTCTTCTAATCCCGTGCAACATCAACGCACAAAGCATATTGAGATTGATATTCACTTTGTTCGTGACTTGGTTGCCGCTGGTCATATCCGAGTACTTCATGTATCTTCTCGTTATCAGTATACAGATATCTTCACCAAAGGCTTACCTACAGTTTTATTTGATGAGTTTCGCTCCAGCTTGAGTGTTCGTTCCTCTCCCGCTCAAACTGCGGGGGGATGTTAGCAGACGTGTTTGTATGGCCCAAAGGCCTGACGTGTATTTGTATCTTGTGCTCATGATTAGGCCCAGTGTGTAGTATATATATTTATTGTATTGTACTCATTATACTCATTCAATAAACACGGTTTACAAGTATAACTTTAGCTATACGGGTTAAACAGGTCTACCCATCAAACCGTTGAACTTATTTAACTGGTATAACTTTAGCCATATGTAGGTTAAAGGGTTTATGGTTGACAGAGTTGACATGATTACTCAGAAATCATGTTCGCGTTGGGGTTCTTTGACCCACAAACCCAAAGCCGACTTGAGTTTCCACCCTAGTTACAATCATGTACTAATAATTTTTCTTTTCTATTACGAGTATAAGTTTTACTTAAGTGTGGTTTTTAACTTATGTAGCTGCAATCGAAAGTGGATTTATAGCAAAGTCAATGGGGTTCCGAAATACTGCAGGGCCAGATATGGGTCAAGCAGTGACCCTCCATTTACAATCCGACAAATCAGCATTCTTCGATGTCCATATAGATGGCTACCAAGACACATTATATACCCACACTCACCGCCAGTTCTACAGCACCAGTGTCATATCAGGGACAGTTGATTTCATATTTGGCGACGCTGCAGTCATCTTCCAAAACTGCTTAATCATCTGCAAGCTTCTGAACGACGGTCAAAGTATTACGGTCACAGCCCAAGGAGGAAAGCTGGCTACAGAAACAACCGGTATAGTTATCCAGAACAGTCGTATTGTGGCTGTTCCAGTCTGGTTTCAAGTCAAGAGTTACTTAGGACGTCTATGGAGGAAGTATTCGAGGACTATTATTATGGAATCCGTACTTGATGATTTGATTCAGCCGGATGGGTGGATGCCATGGCAAGGCACATTTGCATTGGATACTTTGTTTTATGGCGAGTATGCAAATTCTGGTCCTGGTGTAGTTACGGATATGAGGGTTAAGTGGAAAGGATTTAAGGTGATTACAGATGTGAATGAGGCTATGCAGTACACGGCTGGAGTGTTTGTTCAAGGAAAAGAGTGGCTGAAGGAAACAGGTGCACCGTTTTACCTTGGGCTTAAAGGTTGATACTAAGTTTATAAGATGCATAGATTTTGGTAGAAAGTAATCAGGAACACTTAAAATAGGATTATTTACAGTTTAACAGAGGTAGGATTATTTATAGATATGGTATAACAATGTTTTGGTTTGACATCTATGATTTTTTTTCGTAACAATTCATAACTTCGATGCCCTTGAAAACAAACATAATTATTAGCTGCAATATGTCCTTAAGATACTCTTTTTGAACCGGAAACTAAAAGCCAGATAAAAAGTTTTGAACCGGAAAACACATATAAATTCGATCTCTAAACAATCCACAAGCCACGACACATGAATAATATGACAAATCTTTTATTCACACAAAAATATGTCATCTTGGTCATCATCAAAAGAACAAGACATTGACGATGTTGGATGCTGTGACTATTACTCCTAAGGCTAGTTTGGTAATTGTGGAACTAAGGGTATTTTGGTCATTTTGCTAGTATCAGAAGTCTTAAGTTTCTTTATACTTCAGCCTTGTATGTCGGTTAGTTCTAATATATATACAATAGCAGATATAGGCTTTGGACTTCACTTTGTACTAAAAACACCATTGATAATAAAATTTCAACTTTCTTTCTCCTTAAGTTCTAGTGTTCTAAGTTCTGTTGTTCTGGTCTGATATGTTGGTGTTGTGAGTACTTTGTTGCTGGTCTTTGTCTTTGATTATCCATATCTCATCCTAACAAATTGGTATCAAGAGCCAACCGATCAATCTGAAGCAAGCTTCTGGTAGATTTCAAGAATCAATTTCTTGACATCATTTGAATTGGTTTTGCATTTGGTGTTTGTTGTCGATCGAGTTAGGCGATATCAGGTTTGTTGTTTGTTTTCGTTCCCTTCGTTAAATTGATTTGAAGCTTCTGCTCGTTTCATAAATTAGGGGTGTTTGTTGATTGGGATTTAAGATAATAAGATTTTTTTTATGGGAGTTTATTGTTTTAGAACAGTCATTAGTAAACCCCATTAGAAAACCCGTTTGAATAATTATGTCTTCTCAATCATTAACATCGGTTAGTGTTGTTAAGAAGTTTAATGGGAAAAGTAATTTTAGTTTGTGGTGGATTAAAATTCGAGCCTTGTTGAAACAACAAGGCATTTGAGCACCTCTCGCCAGTCCCAAACCGGCTGATATGACTGATGCAAAATATAACTCACAAGATGAAAAGGCGCATTCCACTATTTTGCTATCTTTATCGGATGAGGTTCTTTACGAGGTTGCGGATGAGGAAACGGCTGCCGGCGTGTGGAAAAAGTTAGAAAAGCTTTATATGACAAAGTCGTTGACGAATAAGTTGTTATTGAAGCAACGTTTGTTTTCACTCCGTATGAAAGTTCGGCATTAAAAGATCATCTTGATTCGTTGAATTCAATCTTGATGGATTTGAAGAATGTTGAAGTCAAGATTGATGATGAAGATGTCGCTCTTATTCTTCTAGTATCGTTACCTCCCTCGTTTGAGAACTTTGTGAATTCCTTTGTTGTTGGAAAAGACACCATCACATTAGAAGATGTTCGATCCAGTTTGCATTCCTGAGAACTTTGCCATCAAGCGTCGGGAATTTCGGAATCTCAACTTGTCGGCTTATCAGCTACGGGTCAGGATAGGGGTAGACATCCAACACAAAAAGGCAAAGGAAAAGGCAATTACAAAGATAGATCGAAGTCAAGACCTCGAGGAACAAATCCTCGAGATACTTGTAATTATTGTAAACAGGAAGGCCATTGAAAAGTTAATTGTCCTAAGCTTAAAGAAAAAGGTCAAGTCGCAGCTGTTGCTAAAGATGACTCGGGTTCGGAACGCGATGTGGTACTTTCAGTAGTTGATTATAAAGGTACACTTCTTGTTTGGATCATGGATTCTGCTTGTTCTTTTAATATGAGTCCGAATCAGGATTGGTTTGTGACATATGAAGAGTTTGATGACGGGCATGTCTTTATGGGTAATGATTCACCATGCAAAGTTGTTGGTATTGGAACAATTCGGATTAAGATGCATGATGGAGTGGTTAGAACCCTTACTGATGTTCGCCATGTTACAGATCTTAAGAAAAATTTGATCTCACTAGGTGTGTTAGACTCGAAAGGTTTCAATTACACGAGTGAGAATGATGTACTTCATGTTTCGAAAGGAGCCTTGGCGGTTATGAAAGCAACCAAAGGTACTTCTTCTCTTTACACTTTACAAGGTGAAACGATCACAGGTTCCACTTCTGTTTCGTGTTCAGAGAAAAGTAATTCAGATTTGACGATGTTGTGGCATATGCGTCTTGGTCACATGAGTAAAAAAGGCATGGTCATATTAAGTAAGCGGGGACTACTTGACAAATACAAGGTGGCTAGCTTGGAGTTTTGTGAGCATTATGTTATCAGGAAATAAAAGCGGGTAAGTTTCTCGAAAGCAATTCATCAAACAAAGGCGACTCTCGATTATCTTTATGTTGATTGTTGGGGGCCTTCTCGAGTACCTTCTCTCGGTGGTGCTAGGTATTTTCTCTCAATCATTGATGATTTCTCAAGAATGACGTGGGTGTTTATGAAGAAAAACAAGAGTGCGACGTTCGAGAAATTTAAGCATTGGAAGATTCTTATTGAGAACCAAACCGGAAGGAAGATCAAGCATCTTTGTACTGATAATGGTTTGGAATTTTGCTCAAGAGAGTTTGATGACTTTTGTAGAGACGAAGGAATTGCAAGACATTATACGGTTCGTTACACTCCTCAACAAAATAGGGTAGCTGAACGAATGAATAAAACTGTATTGGAGAGAACTCGATGCTTACAGTTGAATGCCAAATTAGACAAAAGTTTTTTAACTGAATCACTCAATACGGCTTGCTATCTAATCAATAGGTCTCCTGTCACCGCTATTGATTGTAAGACTCCTATTGAAGTTTGGTCTGGGAAGCCCGCAGATTATTCGAAGCTTTGTGTTTTTGGATGCCCCGCGTATTACCATGTTAGTGAAGGAAAGTTAGCCCCAAGAGGCGAGAAAGGCATTTTCATGGGATACGGTAATGGGGTTAAAGACTATCGAATTTGGTCACCATTGGAAAAAAGAGTCATTCTTCGCCGAGATGTGACATTTGACGAAGATTACTTGTTCTGCGTGAAACAAGATCCGATTGAATCTAAGCTTGAAGATAGTGTTTCTGAAAAGGTGGAGGATGTTCATAAACAGGTAGAGCACGTTGTTCCCGGAGATATGGACCACGATGTTACTTCACTAGATGATCACACAAACTTGCCGCATTTAGAACATGAGCAACATAGGTCTATAGCCCATGATAGACCTCGTAGAAATGTAAAAGCTCCTACTCGTTTTGGTGACTATGTCATATAAGCATTACAAGTAGCGAAAAAGGTGGAGTCCCTTAAATCGGCTACTTATCGAGAGGCTATTACTTCAAAAGACTCTGATATATGGATTGCGGCTATGGGTGAAGAGATAGAATCTCTTCATAAGAACAATACATGGGAATTGGTGAAACTACTTGAAAAAAGAAAAGTTGTTGGCTGTAAGTAGGCTTTCAAGATGAAGATCGGCTTATCGGGCTCATACTTCGTTAGATTCAAGGCACATTTGGTCACGAAGGGATATAGCCAAAAGAAGGGAGTCGACTACTATGAGATTTTCTCCCCGGTGGTACGTCATACATCTATTCGTGTGTTACTATCCTTACTAGTACATCACAACTTGGAGTTGGAGCAACTAGATGTAAAGACTGCATTTCTTCACGGTGACCTTGAGGAAGAAATTTATATGAGCCAACCCGATGTTGTTCAAGGCAAAGAAGACTACGTTTGTAAGCTCCATAAATCACTCTATGGTTTGAAGCAGTCGCCGAGACAGTGGTACAAGAGATTTGACACCTTTATGGTAAAGCATGGTTTTAGTAGAAGTGCTTATGATTGTTGCGTCTATCATAAAAAGACACCGTCATGGTCACTTATCTACTTACTCTTGTAAGTTGATAATATGCATGTAGCGGCTAAAGATATGGACGAGGTTAAGAAGTTGAAGATCCTCCTCAACACAGAATTTGATATGAAAGATTTGGGAGCAGCTCGAAAGATTTTGGGAATGGAAATAATTCGAGATCGAAAACATGGTAAGCTTTTCTTATCACAGAATAGTTATATCGAGAAAATTATTTCTCGTTTTGGCATGAGTTCGGCAAAATTAGTAAATACTCCTTCCTCGGTCAATTTTCGTTTATCCATTACTTGTGCACCTCAAACTGAAGCAGAGATAAAGTATATGTCCCGAATACCCTATGCTAGTGTTGCTGGAAGTTTGATGTATGCTATAGTTTGCACGAGGCCGGATATAGCTCACGCGATGAGTGTTGTTTCAAGATATATGGCTCATCCTGGAAAAGAACATTGGAATGCGGTGAAACGCATTTTTCGTTATTTGAAGGGAACGTCTGATGTTGGCCTCATTTACGGTGGTGAACGTGAATATTTGGTTGTCGGATACTCAGATTCAGATTATGCTGCGGATCTTGATGCCAGAAGATCCTTAACTGGTTATGTTTTCACTATTAGGAATTTGGTTGTAAGTTGTAAAGCTACATTACAACCATCAGTTACTTTATCTACTACCAAAGCCGAGTACACGGCCTTAACAGAAGCAACTAAGGAAGGAATTTGGTTGAAAGGCTTGATTGAAGATCTTGGTTTCCCTCAAGATCAAGCAACTGCGTTTTGTGATAGCATGAGTGCTATTTGTTTGGCTAAAGACCAAGTATACCATGACCGGACCAAACGCATAGATTTTCGTTATCACTTTATTCGTACTGAAAGAAGAATCAAAATGAAGAAGATTGGCACCAAAGACAATCCTGCGGATGTGTTTACCAAACCGGTTCCTTTGAGCAAGTTTCGTCACTGTTTGGATTTGCTCAATATCGATAATTGGAAATATGGTGTTACTTAGGAGGTAAAGTCAAAGTGGAGATTGTTGGATGCTGCGACTATTACTCCTAAGGCTAGTTTGGTAATTTTGGAACTAAGGGTATTTTGGTCATTTTGCTAGTATCTGAAGTATTAAGTTTCTTTATACTTAAGCCTTGTATGCCGGTTAGTTCTAATATATATACAATAGTAGATATAGGCTTTGGACTTTACTTTGTACTAAAAGAACCAATGATAATAAAATTACCAGCTTTCTTTCTCCCTAAGTTATGGTGTTCTAAGTTCTGATGTTCTGATGTGATATGCTGGTGTTGTGAGTACTTCGTTGCTAGTCTTTGTCTTTGATTATCCATATCTAATTCTAACAGACGGAAAGTTAAACAACATCGAACATGTGGAGTATCAAGTTATTAAACTTTTGGAGTCATTGAAAAAATAATAGACATAACCTTGGCATATAAGCATCCTGAAGATCATCATAACTCCAAATAAAACAGTAAATAAAACCGTTTATCCTCGTATGAGAGACTATAGACATAAAAACTAAGTCATTTCATATTTGAGAAATGTATAGTACCTCACATGGGAAGTACTAAATAACGAGTAGATCAAAGAGGCCTACATCCCCTGATCGAGTAGATAATCACCCAACCTTTCCACAACCATGTTGCATTGACGTGGTGCCACCGACTCATCATAGATTCCAAACACCATGGCTTGACCAGTTTTCTTAATGCAGATCCTTCTCATTCCCTGTCAACTTACATACAACAAATTTCTATTGGTTTTGACCCACTTTATGTTTTTCGTGTAACGAGTTAAGTGGATATTACCTTCTTTCCACGAATTACAACTCCAGCCTCACCTTGGATAAACATGTATTCTGCACCACCGAGGAATAAACCGGACGGGGCAAGTTGACCCGCTTCATTGAATTCTTTGATAGCATCTATCTCATTAGGTTTAAACTGCAGACAAAACAAATATACGAAAACTGGAACAAAATAGGCGACGTCAATAAGGAAAATGAACCATGGCCAGGGGTGGAACTAGGGGGTTCCCGAGGGTCAACGGGAACCCGATAGATGTTTGTCGCGTAATGTAATTTTTTTGTAAAACTTGATTTTTTAAAAATGAACCCGGTCTCAAAAGTTTGTCGCGTAATGTTGCATCACACGGTTATTTGTGCCTTGATCGTATCACGCGATCAAAGTTCTGATTTGCTTCATTCTTCTTCATTAATAGTTTTCCATAAACCATGTGCCTTCAATATTGTTTCCATCAACAATGCCCATGTAGTGTAGTTTGTTTCGGTCAATTTTGGACATTGTAATGAAATATTTCCTTGTTCTCGAACTGATGCACTGCTTGATGTGTAATCATGATTGTCACCTTCTACCATGCTTACTTGCTTGCTTTTAACTTGCTTACTTCTTATAATCAGAACCGAGATGGTTTCTTGCTCTTGTGTTTGATCAAAAGATCAAAACTCTTACTTGTTACTGGCCAACTTGCTAACCAGGTTTTCTTGCTAAACTTGCTTAATATTGACCAACTTGCTAATCAATATTGTGTTTTCCAGATCCACTTGCTAATCTGGCTCTTTCTTGCTTTGATCAAAATAATTGATCCTTTCTATTTAAATCTTAAGGCTCGGAACTTGCTATGAACCTAAGGATTCGGTCTTGACTTGCTAAGAATCACTAGGATTCGATTTAACTTGCTACGAACCACAAAGGGTTCGGGTCTTACTTCCTACTTTGTGAACCACAATGGTTCGATTACTTGCTATTTTGTATTTGTAAAAGTGAAAAGATTTTTTTTCTTTTAGATAAAAATACAAAACTTGTTTTTTCTTACTTTTACTTCCTTCAATTGATTTGGGATTTTATATGTATATATATATTTTTTCTTTAATCAATAAATAAAGTGAAAAGAAAGTAAATAAATAAATACTTAAAAAATAAATTTTCCCAAAATCCCATATGACCTTTGCTTTGCTGCTTCTATTTCTTAAATCCTTCCTCCTAATTCTGGGTTTTCTTCGATCGATGCTTTCTCGGTTAACCTCTTGTCAATCGGTGGTTTAAAAAAAACGTTTGTCTTTTCCGGTTATGTTTCTCCGGTTAACCTCTGGTCTTTTTCTGGCCTAAGTCCGATTGCCTTCGTGCGTTTCTTCCTTTTGATCGACTGGTATGATTATCAAAGAAAGGTTTTATCTCCTTCAATCGATCGGATCTTACTCCGCCTCTGTGGGGTTTTCAATCAGCGATTCTGATCACTTGTTACTCTGTTTTTGATCGTCTTCTTACTTCTCCAATCGACGAATGAACAGGTATTCCTTCTTCCTTACTTTCTATTATGAACCCCTGGAATCGTTCTCCCTTGATCGATTAGCCTTGGGCTCTGATACCAAATGTTTGGAGATTAACAGACTTCACAGGTTTGTATAATTCTTCAAGTCCAGGGTTCGGTATGAATGGAACAAAGACAGAAAGTATTTTGTAACAGAATTGATTGCTTTTTATTGATTACAATGATTGAGTACGCATATATATAGTTGTTCAACGGGTGCCACTTGAACCATTGTGATGGTTCGGTCAGCGGTTACTAGCGGTTGGTTACAGTCAACCAACACAACCCTTCATATTTACAGGTTCTTACCCAAACTATTCTATTTTACATATTTCACACTAAAGTTTGTTTTCTTCTAATGTCGAGATTAACCCAACAAAGCAGTGGCCTTCCATTCGCAATCCGACAAATCAGCATTCTTCAATGTCCATATAGATGGCTACCAAGACACATTATACACCCACACTCACCGCCAGTTCTACAGCACCAGTGTCATATCAGGGACAGTTGATTTCATATTTGGCGACGCTGCAGTGATCATCCAAAACTGCTTAATCATCTGCAATCTTCCGAACGACGGTCAAAGTATCACGGTCACGGCCCAGGGAAGAAAATTGGCCACGGAAACAACCGGTATAGTTATCCAGAACAGTCGTATTATTGCTGATGCAAAGCTGTTTCCAGTCCGGTTTCAAGTCAAGAGTTACTTAGGACGTCCATGGAGGAAGTATTCAAGGACTATTATTATGGAATCCGTACTTGATGATTTGATTCAGCCGGATGGGTGGATGCCATGGCAAGGCACGTTTGCATTGGATACTTTGTTTTATGGCGAGTATGCAAATTCTGGTCCTGGTGCGGTTATGGATAAGAGGGTTAAGTGGAAAGGATTTAAGGTGATTACAGATGTGAATGAGGCTATGCAGTACACGGCTGGAGTGTTTGTTCAAGGAAACGAGTGGCTGAAGGAAACGGGTGCACCTTTTTACCTTGGTCTTAGAGGTTGATTACTAAGCTTATTAGATTCATAGATTTGGGTAGAAAGTGATCGAGAAAACTTAAAATAGGATAATTTATAGTTTTAACGACTACGAAGGTAGGATTATTTATAGACATGGTATAACAATGTTTTGGTTTGACATCTATGATTTTTTTTTCGTAACAATGTTTTTGCCCGTTATACTGTTTCCTTATTGTTCCATAACTTCAGTGGAACTGAAAGCATTACTAATTCCTTGAAAACAAACACAAATGTTAGCTGTAATACGATACTCTTTTTGACCCGAAAACCAAAAGCCAATTTAAAAGTTTTGAACCAGAAAACACATATATATTCGATTTATAAACAATCCACAAGCCATGACACATGAATAATATGACAGATCTTTTATTCACACAAAATTATGCCATCTTGGTCATCATCAAAAGAACAAGACATTGACGAAAAACTAAACAACACCGAACATGTGGAGTATCAAGTTATTAAACTTTTGGAGTCATTGAAAAAACAATAGACATAACCATGGCATATAAGGATCCCGAAGATCATCATAACTCCAAATAAAACAGTAAATAAAACCGTTTGTCCTCGTATGAGAGACTATAGACATAAAAACTAAGTCATTTCATATTCGAGAAATGTATAGTACCCCACATGGGAAGTACTAAATAAAGAGTAGATCAAAGAGGCCTACATCCCCTGATCGAGTAGATAATCACCCAACCTTTCCACAACCATGTTGCATTGACCTGGTGCCACCGGCTCATCATAGATTCCAAACACCATGGCTTGACCAGTTTTCTTAATGCAGATCCCTCCCGCTCCCTGTCAATTCACATACAACAAATTTTTATTGGTTTTGACCCACTTTATGTTTTTCGTGTAACGGGTTATGAGATGTTAGGAGTATGTTACCTTCTTTCCACGAATGACAGCTCCAGCCTCACCTTGGATAACCATGTATTTTGCACCACCAAGGAATAGACCGGTAGGGGCAAGTTGACCCGCTTCATTGAATTCTTTGATGATAGCATCTATCTCATTAGGTTTAAACTGCACACAAAACAAAATATACGAAAACAGGGACACAATAGGCGACGTTAATAAGGAAAATGAACCATGGGCACAAACTATATCAGACAAGTAAACGCCTACATAACAACAATGTCGCGGTGATTAAGTGACTAATATAACAACCAATTCACTGTTTCGGTACTTTGTTAGAGAGTAATAAAAATGACCTACAAACCACCCAATTTAAGCCTAATAATGTAAAAACATATATGAATTTCTATGAGCAAAGTATAATATATCATGATTCGGGTTAACTAGTGTACATATACAACAAAAATTTCCTTCGAATTCTTATAACAAACGATCAATAAAAAACACAATTTTGTGAACTCAACCCTCCAAATGTGTTCCTCAAGTGTATCAAGACATCATCATGATCAGGCCAAGCCAGAAAGTTTTGGTCGATAGTACAAATCATTTTGTTAGGAGAGCAAATTACAAAAATACCAGATATTCTAAAAATTTTACACTACAATTATTTTCGTCAGGGGGCACGTGCCCGCCCTGCCCGTCTAGGCTAGTGATCATGATCGAAAATGTTTATCAGCATATCATGAACAATGAACATAGTACTTAAGCACCTTCTTATTTTTTTCGCCCCGTACTTTCTACATTTAGCTAACATTTTTTCATAACAAATATCATTTGGAAAACTAGTTTTCTTGTTACGAAAAGCCTAGCATTTTGCTAGATCTCACGAAAATATATATTTGCCGTTCAAAAAAAAAAAACAGACCTCAGGAAAGCTAGCACTCTTAGCCCAGACGGTACCATCGGTACCAAAGATAGCGGCCGAGGTAAGATGCTGACCGGTACCTTCGATGTCACACATCAAATGGTCATCAACATATGTTTGCCACGACATTTTCGATCGAGAAACTTTTTTTTTTTTGGTTTGTGCTTGTGAATGTATCAAAAAGATTGCAAGTGTGAAAATGTGATGATGAAATGTGTGATTTAAAGTTGCAATTTTGGTAAATAATTTGAAGATGACCGATTTTTACTTTCACTCATTCAATTACCTTCATTTTCTCCCGCCTTTATTTATGGACTTCCTTTCCTTATTTACAACACCTAAAATATTTCATTAAATTTAATTTTCACATATTTATAACGTGTTGTTTAATTGACAATAAAGAAAAAAACATTTTGTGATGAGATGATTTACTGTAATAACCTTCTTTTTACTAATAGATTTTCTAAGAGTTTACACCACAAAATAGTAATGAACTTTTTACAAATGTCCGTCTTAGTTGGTAAGTGAACTAGAAAATTTTTATAAAGTGTTTCGACATGCACATTTGATGTGTTGTCACGTTAAAAATTAATGACATGTGATAGTTTCTTCGGCATGACAACATATCAAAATGTACATATTCGAACACTTTATGAAAGTTCGTCGTATTTAATGATACTTTTTATGATTCACGTATCAAAACAAAACTTTAGAAAAAGTTTGTTACTTTTCTGCGACCTAAACTCTTTTTCTAGTAAGTTGTTGTAAATAATTATGTTGAGAAAATATGTATGAAATGAGGAATAATGATATTTTTACTTTTTTCCAAAGTGCGAATGTGCTATTGCGAAATTTGGAAGGCAAGTAGTGATGTGTAAATCAACAAACGCATAATAACAAGAATCACATGTCAGAAAATGAGATCATAAAGACATTATTTTCATGTCGTAAATCCGATAAAACCGAAGATGATAAAGCAGCATGAATTTTGGTAAAGTTGGTTATAGAAGGTTTTTTGGTTAGACATAGGTGTGAGAGCAGTCTTTAACCCCAAACGCGCGTTGCATCTAGTGTGAGCGTTTAGTTCAACAATCGAATATCCACTTTTGATTACAGGTACAGTGTGGCCATCAGCGAAACACAGGTGTAAGGTCAGTGAACCTTGCTCGCTTTAGCAAAGACTCAGGGTTTGGCAGTTTTCACATTTAATCAGATCGTTTCTGGTTTTTGCTATCACCTGTAGTCTATCAGTTTATACGGTTTTAAACATGTAACCCCTTCTAAAAGCAAGATCGAGATCTCTCTTGGACACAATGGCTAAAAAGTAATGCCATGCCTCAACTTGATAAATGGTCAATTATCGATCAATTCAGAATGATTTAAATGCTTAATTCCCATAAATGCCCGAAACTAGAAAGCTAGAGGCAAAATATACAAATGCAGAGCCGTCCTCTATAAGATTCATTAATCAGAATATTCGAGACTACTTTTTTCTACTCGAGATTGTATCCAAATGTCTTTTGATGAATAAGTTCTACTCCCCCAAGATCAAAGAAATACAAAAAAGACCAAATCACCCACCAACTCGGTAAGATCTTCCACTGAAGGCCCCGCCGGTATTCCTGGTTGCCTGAGTTTGGGTATTTGCTGGAGCCCCAATTCTGTTCTGTATCATTTTTGTCAACAACTTTTACCGTCTAAGCAAAATGACAAGTAAAGAGGAAACTCAAAGTCTAAGCAAATGACAAGTAAAGGAATCTCAAAAAATAATTGCACTGAAAAGTGCACATGTAACAAGTATACTACCGTTGATTGATTTATATAAAGTGCAGTCTAAGCCTGTCTTTGTGTAATAAACTTGAAAGAGTAAAAAAGGCGGGAGGTGGCAATATTATTTACCTACAAACGGGTCATGTTTTGAAAAATCAGCCATACGAAGAAATGGATGAAGTCACCCAACTAAATAATTTATCTTTTGTATTATACTTATTCATAAAAAAGTGTCGCGGGCCAACCCAACCTGACCCAGTTACTTGCGTTGACCAATTACCCAACCCATCAACCCAATCCGACCCACTTACTTGCTTTGACCAATTTCCCAACCCATCTCGCCAGCCGGTTTTCTACCTCTAGGAGAGATAGACAATAAAAACAAAAATATTAAAACGGAAAGCTGGAACTGTGCAAAGAAAGGATACAACCACATTGGTGTCTGCAACATGACTTTTCCTCCGGCCAAAGGATGGAGTACTGTCAAGAAGTAATACAGATGTCCAGCTAAGATACCACACAGATCAGGTCCAATTGGTGAACCGAATATGACATCCATAGCAAGCATGGCCCATGGCAAATAGAATGCCTGCAAGTCAACAATCGTGTGTTATATTCAGAACCAAATAAACAGATATGACAATCAAGTAGTTCGCATATTGGAGGCACAGGTAGCTGTTTTATTTCTAACGGGACATATATAAAAACAGCTAACCCAGCGGGTCAAATGGTTGTGTATAACAGGAGGTCTTGTGTTCTGTTTTTTCATGTCCCGTGGAGGTGGATTAGCATGAAGACTTGTCAAAATGTAGTTGATCACACAAGGATAGATTTGTCTAATGCATAAGAATGACGAAAAATGAGTGCCATTAAAGAAAGACATACCTTAAGTTGCACAAGACCATAAATGTTGATGTTTGCATTTGGAAATTCCCTGCTCCACACGTAGAGGAGCATAAAGACGAGGGATACCCCCATAAAGAACGTCTCAAAGAACGGCAGGGCAGCTAACACCTAAACATGCAGGTAAATTTACTAGGTGTCAAATGAATACTAGTGGCATGGATAACACAAAAATAGACTAATTAAATCAACGGGTAAGTAAATCAGTTTTATCATACTCAGATGCCATTTTATAACATATAGTCATAAACTACTAGCTGCGTTTATCTGGGGCAAAAGAGAGTGATACTTTCCAAATTCCAATAATAATAAGATAGATACCCCTTCTGGAATGTATAACTTCAGCCAAAAGGGCTGGTTGGACATGCGTTATGAAGTCGCAAAAACTAATATAATAATATTTGATGTGTCGGTCGATCCTGCTCAGGCTTGCAGGGTTCAAATTATCGTTTATCTAAAGGTATAATTAAGTTACTTATTCACTCCTTTTTTTACTTAACATGAGAGACGGTTATTTCTATTTCACAAACTGTCTTACCTTTTCTGGGTTGTTTAATCTATTAGTTTTCAGATAACCAAAATTTGCCAGATATTAAGTAAGAACCAGAAGCAGATCCAAACACTATTTCCAGCCCGCCGTTTTACTACATACTCACTATTACGATCACTATTCAGTACATTAGACCAGAAGCACATCCAAACACAGTACAATAACAACATAGAAAAGATGATTTATGATGGTTTATCTCACATACCAGAAGTGTTGCTGCTCCAAATATCATCATCCAAAGGAAGTCCGCAGTACGCCTATTAAATGGCCCATTCTCCAATTGAACTCCATATCTTAATCTATAAGAAGTTCCAAATAATATAAGAGCGAGTCCATGAAAAAGATACGAGTGTATGCTTAAGGTTAAATACTAGCGTCCTGGCTTGCATGACAATGAACGAGGATAACTAAAGCAATTCAATGTGTAGGATGACAAGCGAATCTGTTTACTCACATCATTAACAGGCGAATCCCAAAATTTATGGAGAAAGGGCCAAGAAAGATAAAATTTGTAAGCAGCCTCCACACCTAAAAAACCAAGCCAGGACCAAAAAAAGAATAATTTATACAATACCATATTGCCATGTTTAAAGCAAAAGTGCGCCAAATAGACCTGTAATGTCAGGTTCAAAGCCAATAACAATGATAAACTCGTGTGGGATACAATGGCGTCAGATTCAATTAAATTTGAAAGTTGAATTAAAGCTTAAATTTTCGACATCAATAAGGAAAGCCAAGATCACGTAGGAAAACTCAACTCAAATTCGAACGTTAATCCATCATATCCAGTTTAAAAAAACGTTTTTTTTCCTACTACTTTTCAGTTGTGTGGTAAGTGATTCATGTCGTGAAGGGATCAGCCAATCAATAGGTTTGCAACTCGCAACAAAGCCCATACCTGAAGGCGATAGAACACTTCCTGATAGATCAGTGCGATGTAATAGATAGGCAGCAGCTTCAATGTGGCTAGTGTTGTAGCCGCCACACACACAGTAGCATAAGCCTTGGTTATAGGTGGGAGTGAATGGTAGAATCTGCAATGACAGATGCAAAGAAGAGACTAAGATGTGATTCTCAAACCATAATATAATAACACAAAATAAAAAAGGGACGTGAGTCAAGGTTGTAATCCAGCTAATGAGTAAATGCTCATATGTCATACGTAGTTATTTTCAAACTTCAAGTTGATATAACTATCGACATTTTATAAGTAAAAATGCGATATAAGTACTTCCAATGTGGTTATTCATCATTGCAGCTCATTAGACGCATAATAATACTACATATTTAAACATGGTGGACGAGAGTATATTCGATACGTCATAGCATCTCATATCAGATTAACAATAAGAAACCATGTTTTCACTAAACAAAGATCAGACACGGTAATGCAAATATATGCATGGTTCAATCAATCGATAAACGTTAATGGTGGTGGTAACTGGATCTTTTTACACAAAAAGCGAGTACAAAGGCTTCCTATCTAGACCTTACAAAAGGCGAGAGATGAATAGTGGTCTAGAAAATGTACTCTAAACGTAATCAAAATGGGACAGCACATTATGTTCTAGAACATGTCTCGTCTTTAGGTTAATTTAATTTGCTCAAGAAAAGATTTGGCTCAAAATGATCGTGGGAAAAAAACGCAAGACACTATTAGTCGATCCTCGTACCTGTTTATCTAAACCGTAAAGCACTATGACAGACCATGTTAATAATGCTTCGGCATTTGGCTTGTCTTATAATCCTCCTAATAGGCGAACCTAATTTCAAACTATTTCATTTAAAACCTTGTTTAAGCTTATTTTTGGTCTTATGAGCTTATCTCGATTCGGCTTATATATCATAAGCTTCATTTTTTCGGCTTATCTAAGCTTTGTTATATCATAATATGCTTTTATAAGCCTAAAAGTTCCAAAATAAGCCAGAAAATTGAAGCTAATTTGATATAATCCGAAATTAGATAAGCTTAAACAAACTCTTTCTTTAAGCTTTATATGTGAACTTATGAGCTTATTTCTTTTCCAGCTTATGTTTTATAAGCTCCAATTTTTCGGCTTATCTTGAGACTTATGGGCTTATTTAAGTTTATCATATCATAATAAACTTATATAAGCTCACAAGTCCCAAAATAAGCCGGAAAATTGGGGCTTATGAAATATAAGCCGAAACACAAATAAGCTCATAAGCCACATATAAGCCGAAACAAACACTCCTAATGACAATCCCTTTAGTTTATATGTGACCTTCACTACTAGCCTAGTTTATTAGGATATGATAAACTTATATAAGCCCACAAATCATAAAATAAGCTAGAAAATTAAGGCTTATGAAATATAAGCTGAAATCAAATAAGCTCATAAGCCCACATATAAGCCGAAACAAACACCCCCTAATTGTAATCACATTCTAAATGAGCAAAATTAACAATAACCTAAATATAAATAAAAAATATTCAGTTAAATAACAAAAGTTAAGAAATAAAATTTACTCTGCAGGAGATGACATTGCTTGATGAAGAAGAAACTAGAAAGATTAATTTCACAAGGATTATTTATTTATTTGTTCAATTTATATGTAACTTGTGTGATCTGATGACGTCATCATCTACTGGAACCTTCGTGGTTTTACCCGACCCGTTTTCAGGTTCATTTTTGTTGAGTTGCATAAGTGGTCCCTTTAGATGTTCTTTTTCATATTCTAGCCTTCGCGAAAAAAATATTGTCGTTCAGTTTATCGCGAAAGTCGAGATTTTTTATGCTCTGATGTGTGTTGTCAACGAGCACCCATTACGGGGCTCGTTATAGCCTCGCAACGACCGGTAACGCGACCACGGCACCTCCTTGCACCGTTGGTTATGGTGCCGAAAATGTCAGCTGATGTTCTTTCTTTTTTATGTGTTTTGTTTGGGTTATGTATGCGTCATATGATGTCATATAACTTGAGTGATGGAGGAAGAGTGTTTTTGGTTTAAGCTCTTGCACACCTGGTGCTCTAACAAGTTTTCTTGTAATCGTTTCAATTCTTTTCATTTGCTAGATTTTAGTCAGTGGCGGACCTAGGATTTCAAAATATGGTATGCACTCAAGTTCGGTATTTTTGAAAGGTATGCACTCTATGTATATTTCTTAAAAAAATTACACTAGCCCGTCGAATCGGAGGGTATGCACGTGCATACCCGTGCTATAAGCCAAGTCCGCCCCTGATTTTAGTGAATTTTGAACCATCGTATCTTTTGAAACTTTGGGACACCTTACCATTAGGTTACCTTGAAGATGCTTTATAACAACCAACAAGATAGTTTAGTGGTCGGACATCATAATATTCTAACAAAATATCTCAAGTTTAAACTTCACTCAATGACACATCTTGATTCTTGAAAGTGAGATGAAAAATGTTTAGATAACGAGGATATCCAATTTAAGTTGTGTACATTAAGTTAAAGACTCGCCTTCTCCAACTAACATCAGCGGATTAACTTTGTTTTTTTATATAACATAGATATTGAAGCTCGTTAGTAAAATTGTCATGAATCACTTTATTCATTTCTAAGTTCAAGGTCCTTGGTAGTATTCTTAGTAGCTAAAGGACATTATATGTCAATGTTTAGTTTCTTATAACCGATGTCAGTTAAACGTCATTTTTGCTACGTGGTTAGTCATGATTGGTTGTTTTCATGTGTTGGTTACATTTGGACTCACATTCTTTGATATTTATAATAGAAGTAATGAGTGAAAATGAGAAGTATAAAAGATGCAAATCAACCACTTAATATCTGTGTTGGCTATGTTATGAACTAAAAATTTCATTTTAAACTAAAGGAAGATAAATTTAGGCTTCATAATGATAAAGAAAATCGAGTCTCGCAGTAGGCTCCGGTATTATCTTTATGAGGAAACTTTACCTCGAAAGTCCAAATGGACTTTAAAAGATTTTTATCCTATATTTATACTCTCATGGTCTCAATATTAATTATAATTCATATCTTTTTATAGCGATTATGTATTAGGAGACCACCAAACTATTAAACTTTATCATTTAGATCATTTATTTATCAAAACTAATAAGTCATCTATTTATGTGTTTGCTTTTGTTTATATTAATTTCGGATAAATAAATTCAAAAATCTCTGAAACAATGTAAAATGAAACTAAATGTGACATCTTAAAACAAAACAAACAACTTTTGAAATGTAAAATATTAGTTTTACTTATTATCAAAGTGCAACTTAATTTACTCGAAAGCGATTAGAAAATGTTTTACGTTTGAATTTCTAATTTTATTGTTTTTTTTTAACGGCGAAATTTAATGAGAGATAAAAAAACTAGCAAGGAGCTAGAAGATTACAAAGTGACAAGATGAGGGTTTTTAAAAAGCAACTGCAAATCCAACTAACATAAGCTTTACATCGGAAATACACCATAGAAAGATCAGATTGCTACTTCATGCAAAAATAACCGCCTTTGATGGAGACTCAATAACCAATGATAGTTTTATATTACGGAAGGTTCAAATATGCCTCCACGTTCACATAACATAACTCCTTCAAAAATACGCTATGTTTGATCGAAAGCGAAGACTCCCTCTAGATCCAAACCAACCAGTTCTTCATAAGAAGAAACTTCCCTATACGGAAAAATCCACCAGCTGGAGACAAAAGAAGGATAATCTTCTACTACAATTTGGCACGTGAAGAAGAGTGCCTATTATGTCCACCGCATTAAAAAAAACCGCATGTAGGGCATAGAAAGAGAGTAATATCCATTCCACGACGAGAAATGTATACAATCTAGTTGGAGAAAGATTATCTAACTTGATTATTGTGGGTCCAAGCTAAAACATTTACCTTAAAGGCACCCGTGCTTTGGATCCAACGATTGCTATAAGAGAACCTCCGACAACGTGAACTGTCTATAATTTTCTAATTGAGGTGCAACGTTGAAGATCTCCCTGAAACTTTGCAAGGACCGAAATCCATCTATCCCTGATGTGTTTACTATCGTAGTACCTTCCACCATCGCCCTTCAGAGAATCAAACTGATCTTGCTCCAACACCTCCCCTAGGTCAGACGAAAGTTAAACCAAGCTGTTTTGAGATAACGAGAAATCATCCAAACCAATGTTTATTGCAAGATTCCAGTATGTAAGACCTTGAAACAAAAATTATAAACGCTAAACATCCCCTATGCCAAAGTTTCCATCCAAAAGCCAAAGTATCTGAACCGTTCCCCACTTTTTGTTAACAAACTGAGTAAAATTTAAACCCCGATTCTTTAACAGATTCCATCGCCTCTTTAACAATGTCAAGCAAATACAGGATAAGAGACTTTCACCTTGTTTACCAATCTATTCCGTGATCTCCATGAATAGAATTGATGACGTTTCGCCCATATTGAAGAGTTATGGAGAAAGGAAACGCCACACCCATTTTAAACATGAGAGCTCTATTTCAGAGCGTATGAAGCTTGAAATACCAAGGCCCGCCTTTTTCTTTAGAAGCTAACACATTTGTCCATTTCACCCAAGTCGAGTTTTTTTATAAGAGGATCAGAACCATTGAAAAAATGTGAACGAATGGATTCCATACGTTGTAGAATCTTCATAGGAACTTTGAATATAGACATATGATAAATATGCATCGAGTCTAGAACCGATTTAAGAATTGGTTATCTACCTTTCCTATCGAAAGATCATATCATTTCCATTTAGATAAACAGAAGCCATTGCTTCGATCGTTTTCTTCCAAGACTAGGATTCTAGACATAAGGCCCCACACCACTATCGAACCTAAATAAGTAAATGAGGGTTTTTAAGAGTGACACAACCAATCTTTCTAGCTGCTTGAACCACTTTGTCAGCATCCACATAAATCCCCATTAACTATTTTAGACATGTTGAGAACGAAGGACCTGATGCAAGTTGAAAAGCATTCCAAAACTTGAACAATCGTATCAAGATTTGATATCATTCCAATGACCCATTGAAAATAACATTCGTCTGCATAAAACAAATGGGAAAATTGAAGAGAGGGACTTAACATAATACCTTTGAACATACCAGCATCAACTATTCTTTAGAATGAGATGTTATGTTTCCAAACCAAAATGAACACGAAATGAGATAAAGGATCACCCTGTTTGGAAGACCTTTTGTGAATTGACAATCTTCCGTAAACTAAAAACCATTCACAATAACCGAAACCCCTAGATGTGAACGTGAAAGCAACATTGAATCCAAAGCACCATTTTCACACAGAAAATCAAACCTACCTCAAAATGTACGTCCAAATAATACCCATCGAACCGAAACAGAAAGCCTTTTCGAAATCCACTTTGAAAACCAAAGACCGCTCTTTTTCGATTAGACACCTATTGAACAATTTTCGTTTTGATAAATGGACCATACGCAGGATATGAGCCTATGCCGCAAAGAAAGCTGATTGAACTTTACATTTAACAAGACACGCCAGACGAGAACAAGGCGATTCGCCAAGATCATAGCAATGATTTTTTATTCATACTACAATTAAGCTAAAAGTCTAGTTAAAGTCTTTAGACCAATGTTACAACGCAAGTCTTCGAATCAAGGCAATAAACAAGAGTTGCTGCTTTAGGAAAAACTGACCAAGATGAAAAAACTCGACACATGCACTCACTAAAATATTCCGTAACGACATAGAAACCGGAACAGAAACCACGGTTTCCCAGGAGAGCTTTTCGTACTCTGAACTCCCAAACCCCCCTTTTTATTTCATCTTTTGACACATCACACTCCAGGTCGATAATTTGATCAGGCTGTAGCGTATTTGGAAGTTTAGATCACTGGAGACGAGAAACTATGTGGGTGATTCAAAACGATTTTTAAAGTGAGACAGAAATTCCCGTTTAACCAGGTGAGGGGAGTCAATCCAGTTACCATCGACCAAAATGCCACGAATGGCTAGCTGACTTATTTTTTTATTAAGAATTCCGTGGTAGTACTTAGAATTCTCATCGCCCTCCATTGCCCATTTAATCTTTGATTTTTGGGCAGCTTCCAATGATTGAAGATTCTCTAATTCTTGAAGGGATCTGACAACATTAGCTCTTTTGTTTACGATCTCTACATCACCACAGACTTTGTCTATTATCAAGTCCCAGAAATCAACAAGATCAGATTTAAGAGTTCTCTTCCTGTTAATTGAGGACATCGTATTTCCTTTATTCCATAAGCGAATCTTTTCTTTCAAGTGTTTCAGTTTCATCATCAGTTTAGTCATAGCATTTGGCTCCACTTAGTACAACAGATTCCTTTCCAAGAACTTCAACAAATTGTAATCAAAACCTTAATTTCGAAACAAATAATGAAAGAACCTACATTTGAACAAGGTCCGTAATATGTTATGAGATCACGCATTAAGATTGGACGATGATCAGATAAGAAGCGTTCCCAATGTAAAGCAGAACTATTTAGGGGAACCATGAATTCATAAGACATATCGGAGATAAGAAAATGGTCAAGTTAGACTCAACTTGGAAGCAGATTTTTATGACACCAGGATAAGAACGTCCTCCCTAAAGACACTTTTTTACTAAGGCACCGCATTTAGAAATGAAACACGTTAAAAGCATTAGCGTCCATGCACATTAAAAACCGAACCAAATCTTTCATCTTTTTTCTGGACTTCATTAAAGTCCCCCATAACAACAACCTATCACATGAAACAAGTAATCCCATAACATCTTCTTTTCACTAAGATCTTGAGAGGCATATATCGAAATGATGAGAAGTTTAGTACCGTTAGGAATCCAATCACCTCTTACCATGGACAAAATAGTCTGAGATAGTAGCATTAAGTTTGCTAAAAGATTAGGTCCCAAAAACATAAATCCCACCCGAGTTACCAACGAAAGCACTGTGAGCATAATCAAAAGCAAGATTTCCCCAACATCTCTTGATACTAAAGAGATCGATGTTCTCCATTTTTATTTCCTGTAAAGTTAAAAAAATTAACCTTGTTAGTCACGCATAACTCTTTAACCCAATCTTTTTTGGCCTTTTGGGCAAGGCCTTGGATGTTAAGAGACATAAAGTTCATCGATATGTACATCGTTCACTCCTAATAATTTAATGATCTCTTTCTATGTTATTTAATAATGCACCCCCTGCCCCCCATGGTTTATAGCCATTGTATGTCCCACCCTTAACCATTTCCCTCCATTCAGCTTGTATTATAGAAACTTTCCACATTTACGTGAATTATAATATTTTTTTTAAATGTCCAGAACATGTGGACTCCGCTGCATCTTCGCTGAACTTATCTTTCAGAACTCCTCTATGAATATTGTTTAAACCCTCGCCTGTAAACTTGGTTTTGAATTGCTCTTCCTTCTGAAAAGACATTATCAATTATAGGTGAAAAACTTGGGTGGTATTTCAAACTGTCTTACCCAAAATGATATTCTTTGGTGGGTTGTTCTCACTTTATTTCTTGGTGTGCAGATGATAGTTTAAAAGGTTCTCTGAATGCGTCTTTTGTTGTCTACATAGAACTTTGGAACACCTTACCATTAGGTTACCTTGAAGATGCTTTATAACAACCAACAAGATAGTTTAGTGGTCGGACATCATAATATTCTAACAAAAGATCTCAAGTTTAAACTTCACTCAATGACATATCTTGATTCTTGAAAGTGAGATGCAAAATGTTTAGATAACGAGGATATCCAATTTAAGTTGTGTACATTAAGTTAAAGACTCGCCTTCTCCAACTAACATCAACGGATTAACTTTGTCTGCTTTTTTATATAAAACATAGATATAGATATTGAAGCTCGTTAGTAAAATTGTCATGAATCACTTTATTCATTTCTAAGTGCAAGGTCCTTGGTAGTATTCTTAGTAGCTAAAGGACATTATATGTCAATGTTTAGTTTCTTATAAACGATGTCAGTTAAACGTCATTTTAGCTACGTGGTTAGTCATGATTGGTTGTTTTCATGTGTTGGTTACATTTTGACTCTTTGTACACAAGAGCATATATTTTGGGTCGTGATTTGTACACTTCACTTTTTGATTGACACATTCTAAAATACATGTCTTTGATATTTATACATTTATGCTAATAAAAGTAATGGGTGAAAAAGAGAAAGTGGTGTAAGGGTATAAATGTCAAGACATATATTTTTGAGTGTGTCAATCAAAAAGTGAAGTGTGCAAATCACCACTCATATATTTATGAATAAAAAGTTTATTTGAACTTTAGAAGTAAAGTTTCTTCACAAGGATAAAGAAAATCGAGTCTCGCAGTAGGCTCCGGTATTATCTTTGTGATGGAACTTTACCTCTAAAGTTCAAATGAATTTTAGAGGATCTTTATCCTATATTTATATTCTCGTGGTCTCAATATAATTATAATTCATACTCCCTCCGTCTCATTTTTATTGTTCATGTTTCTTTTTGGGATGTACCATGTTAATTGTCCACTACTAAAAATAGATAGGGAATCTTAATGAAGTTTACTATATTACCCTTGTTTGAAATTATTATTACAAACTTTAAAGAAGAATTTAATTAATTAGTTAAAGGGTAAAACTGTCATTATGTCAAAAAGTAAGAAAGAGAAAGCAGTAATAAATGCATTTTTCTTAAACTGTATGTTTTTTGTCGGGGGACAATAATTTTGAGACGGAGAGAGTATCTTTTTATAGCGATTATGTATTAGGAGACCACCAAACTATTAAACTTTATCATTTAGATCATTTATTTATCAAAACTAATAAGTCATCTATTTATGTGTTTGCTTTTGTTTATACTAATTTCGGATAAATAAATTCAAAAATCTTTGAAACAATGTAAAATGAAACTAAATGTGACATCTTAAAACAAAACAAACAACTTTTGAAATGTAAAATATCAGTTTTACTTATTATCAAAGTGCAACTTAATTTACTCGAAAGCGATTAGAAAATGTTTTACGTTTGAATTTCTAATTTTATTGTTTTGATATGTTAAAGTTAGCTTTGTCCTTCAAATTGTATAAATCTTTAGCAAGAAATTGAACGCGATCGCTATAAACGAAAATAAACATATATTTAGGTGACTCATAAGTTAGTTTAAATATATTGGTAACTAAGAAAAAACTTAATAGCTGGATGGCCTACGCATACATAATTTTTTTTTTATTTCTTAAAATAATTGTTTTCTTTTTACCTTAAAAGGATATATTAGTGAGAAAGTATTATATTTGATTAGTTAAATAATGTAGTGATAAAAAAACCCAATTTTGAATCTTTTATTGATTAATAAAAGATCTTGATTTGAAAATTAAGCTCTCAGATTGAAGCAAAACTTCCGTTTTTATTTTCTTTTTTTTCCGTTCATCATATAAACAAAACATAAAAAAATGATAAACTAGATGAGAAATAAAGCTCTTTACTAAAAGCACCTTAACACTCTGTTCTCAAATTTAATTTTGAAGGGAAAAGAAAGGAAACTTAAGCAAATTTGTGTTCTTGAGTTTTTTTAAGGAAAGAAAAGAAATGAAATGAAAGGAAATTGTTGGCTAAAACTTTCCTCCCAAAAATGGGAGGAAATAGAAGGAAAGTAATATTTTGCATGTCAAAGACATAATTGTCCTTGCTTTTTTAACTTGAAACCTCTCAAACATGGGCATAATTGTAATTGAATCAACTTTTTTCCTTTCTTTTCCTTCAACTCAAGAACACAAATATTTTTATTAACTACTTAAAATTTTCTTCCCTTTACCTTTCTTTTCTTTTCTTTTACTTTCTTTTCTTGTGGTTTAAAACTCGAGAACGCAGCGTAAGGGATGTTTGATAGGAATTAATGGAAAGGCGAGAAATGGAATAAAGGAGCATTATGTTGTTCATTATTAAAAAGTTAAAAGTTAAAAAAAAAACTCGAAACAAACATTACTAAAAAGTTAAAGACTTCGTGTAAAATTTCAAGCTTGCCCGACAATTATTGTTTTGGCTAGCGATGGTAGCAATGTTAGTTCGAAATATGATACCAACCTAAACATCTGTTGTTCATATAGACCGTGGTATACAGATTGTCATCATTTTATTTCGCTGACTTATGATCATGGTCGGATTTAAGTGTGTGCGGAGTGATCAACCGCAATGGTCCTTTTTCAAGGGTCTTAAATTTTTGAAACTCTTTTGTACATATAAACTTATTTTTAAAGGATAACGGATGATTTAGAAAGAATAATGTAACTTTGGTACGGCAAAAATCAAAATTTTAAAGTTTTCATTGAAAAAAGAGCTTATTTTTGTGCTTTAATGATGAAAACTAATTACAATATTTTTGTGCGGAAGACTGTTTTCTCTAACCATATCTCTTCCACTTTAATCCCTTTAATAGTTTGAATTTTAAACTCTATCTTTAGGCGAAATATACATTTTTTTGTCTCAAAGTTTAAATTGAATGCATATCTCACGAAAAACCATATTTTATGAATATTTTTTTAGAGAAAGTATGCGTTGTAGATTGTTTTAGAAAAGAAAACGTTATTAGATGATATATATTTTTTACAAAAGTCCTACATAACATCTTATCTTATAAAAAGTATTTAGAACTTCATGGATTATCATAAAATATTTTAAAAACTCAACATTTATACTTAGAAGTATAGAAGATTTATTAAACTTGAAGAAGATCGGATGTGTCATTTGATAGATATAAAAAAATCTAATTACAACACATTACTTTTACACATACTTCAATTCCGATGTTAAATGGTCCATCTTAAAATCCGGCACATGGCATCAAATTTCACGTGACGGACCTGGATTGGATGTTGTCGTGGTTTCTTTGAAAAAAACTATAATGTTAGTAGTATGCGAGGCTATCCATGTCTTACTTTGTCTCCTGACTAGTAGTTGATGCACTGAAGGAGATGTTGATACGAACCTTATGCGAGGTAGTATGTTAGATTTGGTATATTGTGATAGCGCTTCTTATAAGGCATATGTTTAATGTTGATGGGTATATATGATAAACGTTAGTGCTTGCAACAATTTAAGATCGATGCTTACTGAGTATTTATACACTTTGTTAGAATGAATAAACATGTTGTAAGTACAACAAAGAAAGCAAAGAACTACAAAATTGCTGATGCGCTGAAGGAGATGTTGATACGAATACTTTACCAAAAGGTGTTGACATGTCATATTCCGATGAAATACCTAGAAATCGCCTCACTTAGAGTCTCACGATGCATCTCTATTGACTTGACTTTAGTCGTAAAACTAGAAAGACCAAATGTAACACTCATTTTGGCTTCATTGTGGGTAGGTTCTTTGAAGCCCAAAATGAGTGTTACATTTTGTCCTTGTGGTTTTACCACTAAAGTCAAGTCAAGGGAAATGCATCATGATCCCCTAAGTGATACACATCACTTAGGGGATGGCGAAAAGGCTTGCCAACATACCTCTTAGGCTCGTAGATCTCATCGATGGCTTCAAGCAAAGTTGGCCTTTGTACCAAACAATGTCGGAACATCTTACGGTCCGGTTGTCCCCAACGAAACCCGATATAGGAATAAATGGGATTTTAGCTAAATTGTATCCAACATTATTCAAGTACGAAGAGTTCCTTTACCCACAAAAAAGTACGAAGAAATCCTT
Organism: Tanacetum coccineum; assembly: GCA_026074375.1. Lineage (NCBI taxonomy): Eukaryota > Viridiplantae > Streptophyta > Magnoliopsida > Asterales > Asteraceae > Tanacetum > Tanacetum coccineum. The sequence continues at coordinate 103,203 of BQNB010002870.1, forward strand.
CATAATCCGTAAATACCTTATCTTATACTAGTACTTTAGGATAGTATTATCCATCTGCATAAATGAAAATGGGAGAGTACCAAATCTTGTAAGTTAAACTATTCTAGGATAAAAGCATAACTGAAAAAACAAAAGTGATTTTGACCCATAAAAACTACAATATATAACGTGGAACATTTTTGCAGCAACAAACCGTCAAGTCATGACAAAAATATAATAAAAGACTCGATCAACTAACTAAAATAGTATTGCAGTAGACACTAGTCAAGACCATCATAAACTTGCGTTATTAAAAAAAAAGGAAAAAACCAAAACCTGGTAAGGTATCGAAAACGTCAAACCCGGTGCTTTAATGTTCTAGTGACGATTTGACTAACATGCAGAGTTCCGATCCAGTCCCTCCTATATTGTAAACATCACTAATGGGAAGACAAAGTGGCATCATAAAAGGCCTATTAGGCTCGTAAATCAAGTCTATTGTCTATGTACCATTCAATTTTGGTGGATCTTTGTATCAAGTTATCTTCTTTAAACCCAGAAATGGGAATGAAGGAGATTCCATTGGGCTTGTATCCAACTTTTTTAAAGAAGGAAGTAACTGCATCTACGATCTCCTCAAATTTGTCTTTAGAATACTTAAGAACAAGTTGCATCCATTTGTATGAATTAAAACAAAAAAATAGGTCAGTAACAAAGCACCAACATCACAAATACCGACAAGATGTCATACTACCAGCAAAAGACGTTGTAAAAAGCTAAAAAATAAAAAGAGATTTTGACACAGAACATAATTTTACAATGTAAGAAGTTGTACATAAATTAGCCAAATACTTAACTAAAGTTAGTATAGTATATACTATCAATCAGAAAACATATTAAAAAAATTTACCTTGTTGCAACAGTAAATGACGACAATACTGTATTGTTTTAGTAATCGACTCCACTGTTGGGGTTTTTGAAGCCGGCATGTCGGAGCCTCGAAGGATGGACAGACCTGTGAGCATGCAATTCTTGCTTTTATTATTGGTTTCAAACAAATCATTTGTTGTTGCAACAAAATTCTTACAAGTATGCGTGGATTCTTGATCGTGAAATTTACGCGTTAAAATTTGTAACCGTGAAAACGATAAAATTAAATATCATGTTTATTTTATACTTTCTTTCTTTTTTACTACTCTTTTCGTCTCAAAATTATAGTCATTATACTAGTTTTAAATATCCGATAATAATAGTATTCATCATGTCTCAACCAAACAATGTGGTTTATGTATGAGTGATTATTATATCTAAGACAAGCGAGTATTATTCAATTGAAGATAGATAAGATCTCACGAGCCGAGTATTTTCGAGCTCGAACTCGACTCGAAAATATACTCGAGTAGCTCGCGAGCAGTCTCGTTTACGCGTTAACGATAACTGTAAAAATTATTAAAACCAGTACAACAGATCTTGAATATCAATTCAAGATCAACAACAATAGCAGAATATCAAACCCAAGAGATCAAAAGAACTGATCTCAATCAGCTAACACAAATCACCACAACTATTATGGTGTGATTCTATTGACTATATTATAAATAGTTCTATTACAACAATATCAATTCAAGATCGATCAAAATTAGAGTTACAACTTTTTAGAGAGAGACTGGAAAGAAGAGAAAGAAAGATAACTAGAGTTATGAGAACTCAGGGCTTGAGGGTGGCTTTTATAGCTGCCTTCAATAAACGTTGACACCTTGATACTTTAAGCCCTCCAAGAATCTCTATCATGCTAACAACAATTCAAACTCAAGAAACACTACAAATAAGAATCAACAAAAGACAATATTAGTCCTTTAAGATTTGTTTTCATGTTAAGAGTTATATTTTAATATTCCCCCTTAACTTTAACTTGGAAAACATCATACATCCCCATTTTTAAAACTAGTTTATCATGTTGATTTTTTTCTAACCCGTTTGTTAAAACATATGCTATTTGATCAGCATAAGATGTTTTCTTTGTTTCAATAACTCCTGAAATAATTTTGTCTCTTACAAAGTGAAGATCAATTTGAAGATGTTTAGTTCTCTCATGGAAAATAAGGTTAGCTACAATCTTAATTTCAACATGAATGTCACAAAAAACCTTTACACGTATAAAATGTTCCCAATTTAGATCTTTTAAGATTTTTAAGATCCAAACAATTTCAGATGTTGCAGAAGCTATGGCTCTGTATTCAGTCTCTGCAGAAAATTTAGAAAGGGTAGTTTGCTTTTTTGCTTTTCCAAAAAACTAATGAACCATTAAAAATATGCAAAAACCAGTGACAGACTTTCTAGTTACAACATACTTAGCCAAAACTGCATTAACAAATGCCTCAAGAGAAGTATGTACGCACTTAGAAATATGAATACATTTACTCGAGGAATCCTTTAAGTACCTAAGTACCTTAAGAGCTATCTTAAGATGAGATTTTAAAGACTTATGCATGAATTGACTCAAGAAATGAATTGAATATGCAATATCATGCCTAGTGTAAGTAAGATAAATGAGTTTAGCAATTAACTTTTGGTATTTGATATGTGTGAAAATACATATCCGTTTAATATCAAAAATGGCCCTTAAAAGATAAAATTGTGCATAAAATGCTTGTATATTGCTTGTTTTGTCTTTGTGATTATGTAGGTACGAACATTGCAAAAATCTTAAGAAAACGGTCAAAACCGAACAATCACGGACACGAGACGGATAAAGAGTGTACAAGAGCCAAAGATTTGATAGCAAGAAAGGTCAAAAGTCATCTCCAGTTAACCCTTGGTCAACTAAAGTCAACTCACTAAATGACAAAACCCAAAAAATTCCCAAAACAGTCCCTCATTTTTAAACATATTTCAAAATTAACCCTTAAAGCCCTAACGGTCATTATCTATTTATACTATAAGAGATAACACTCCTTATCTCTTTAATTTACCCAAATCCAAACACACCAGCCTAATCCCTTTTCTTTTTATAAACCAGGGTCAAAGCCCAAATTCCCTGAGTCAAACACCCTGAAGAACAGTTAAAAAGGGCGCGTATTTCCCTTTTTACTATTCATCATCTCCTCCGTTTAACCTCGGGCTCAAAACAAAGGGTTAATGCAAATTGAGTACATGGCCAAGCAATTCAAGTAATAAGGAATGACGTGGCACAAAGAAACGTCATACAAGAGCTCTCATTGGTCTAAACCCACAAGGTATGACACGCGGTCTGACAAGAAACACATCAAGGACAAAGAATTTGCACTAAAATGAGTACAAAAGAAGCACACAAGGTCTGACACACGGAATGCCACGTTGGCAATCCGTGTGCTCACCCCAATTAATCCAACGGTGATTATTAGAGATCCAATGATGAGAAAGAATAAAGGGACAAGATTAAGGGAGAAAGGAGCATGATCCAAGTCCTAGAAGCTTCATTTGCAGGCTATAAAAGCCCCTCACATTCACACACAAAAGGAGTTAGTTTTTTGAGATATAATTTTTAGCTTATTAGATTTTAGTTTTTCTTTAAAAATGTTTTAAGCTTAATGTTTGTTTAATGTAATCTTCTTTTTAGTATTGTAATCAATTTTCCATTAATGAAATTCGAAGTTTACTCTTATTTTTCTCAAGTTATCTTTTATCTAAGAATGTACTAAATAAGCTGTTATTGTTCTTAAGCCTCTAATAAGCTGATCATAAGCTCTTCTCAAGTCTTTAAGCTTGGGATTGAGCTAAATTTAATCATTAATCTATTTAAACCTTTAAAGTTAGCTAATTACCTTTGCTAAATGGAGATAAGCTATTTGGATGATAAGCCTAACCTGGAAGAGCTTATGAGACCCTATCAGCTTATCATTGGATAAGTTGGAGCTTGTAGAACAGCTCCTTGAGCATTCATAAGCCTTTGTTTAGCTAAGGCTTTGGTAAGTTCTTTATTTCTATTTCTGTCTTAATTTTCTAGCTTATAATTTGCTTATTTTGCTTATAATCTAGCTTGTTTGTGTTTAATTCTGTCTCATTGATCATGTTTTATAATCTGTTTTTAGCTTAAGTAGTGTAGATCTTAGTTTTTCAATTTTTGTCTTATAAATCAATAAAAACCAAAAATAATTAGCATAGGTATAAGTTCTTTATTTCTGGCTTATTTGCTTATTGATTAAGGTTTATTTTGGTTGATATAAGTTGTGCACTATCTGGTTTTAAAGTTTATCTCACTAGATTTCATTTTCAAAAGCTTAAATGGATTTTAAAACTTTTAAAGGGGTGTTTGGGACAACAGCACTAACCACAAGTTAGTGTTGTTTGTGACTATTTGGTCTCTTATAGTTGATTTAAATCTCTCATTTAAATTGTTTTGAATATGATTTATAAGTTAGATTAGCTTTAAATTAGTTTTCATTAGTTGGTTTACTAATAGCTTAAATCTGTCTAGTCTCACTTTACTTTAATAGCTTTAATCAGTTCCAATGTTTAAAATGGTCTTGTTAGTTTTTAATGTGGTGTCAAATAAGAATTAGATTAAGTGTCTTGAGCCTGCAATTGTTTAAATTGGGTTTGGTTCATAGATATGCACAGTGCATCAGATAGGGAAAACAGGAAAAAGCCAATTTCAAGTTTAAAAATCAATAGGTAAAAGTAGTTTTTAGCTTACCAAACTTTGAGCTCAAATAGATTATAGGTCATAGTTTAGGTGTTTGCATTTAGTTTTTGAAAATTAGTTTATTAAACAATCTGTTTTGGCAATTAAGCCATTTGTCTTTTTGAAATCCAAAAGAAAACCAATTCAGTATGTTCTGAGTTTCTAAGATATTTTCATTTAGCTTTTTAATCAGACACTTTGATTTCAAAATTCATTTTTAAAAGCAGTTTTAGGTAGCTTATTAGCTCTAGTATAAGCCTGTGTGAGCCACATCCCCACAAAGATCCAAGAGCTTATTGAAAATTAAGCTCAAAGATCCCTGCAGGGCTGTTTGGTTCTAAGAGTTTCATTAAGTGCTTATTAGAGAATAGTAGCTTATAGCTTGTAGGTTTAGCTTAATTTTTGCTTAGACTAGCTCATTAGGATAGATTAAATTTGTTCTTAGAATTTTAAAGTCAGAGTTAGCTTATTTTAGCTTTTTCATTTAAACCAAAAGCTCCTAAGTCAGTAACTATTAGCTTTTTCATAGTGCTTTTTCTTTACTTATTTGTATTTCAAAATGAATTTTCTATGCAATTTTAAGTAGTCTTTAGGATAAGCTCTAAGTAGGTATAAGCTGTTTTGCTTAAAGCTTTTGTTAGATAGCTTAAATTTCAGCTCAAAGTTGCCTCAAAGGGCTGTTTGGTTTAAAATTCTCTATAAGTGCTTATTTCAATTTTCAGTTCATTGCTTATTTCCTTGTGCTTATTTCCTTTTCAGTTTAGCTCATTAGTATATTAGTAGCTTATTTTTACATTAGTAAAGCTCAATTTAGTTTTGAGCTTATTAAGTTTTGAAAAATACCAAAAAAATATAGTTAAGTGTACTCTGTTAAGTTTTAAGCTGTTTTACAGCTTATTTAGTGCTTTTCATAAAAAGTGTTTATTTTCATCTTTTCTACAACTTTGCTTTTATAAGTTTTCAAAAATTAAAAAAAAAGGAAGATGGAAATCGGGGGTGAGCAAGGCTCGAACCCTCGACCTCAACATCCTCAACCCTTATAAAGGCCTCACACCACACCTCACTACCAACGTGCCCTAGGGTCTTTTTCGTTATAGATTCACAACATCTATTACTTATATACGTTTTTCCCTCTTTAGTACAATAAGTTGTTTAAGCTTATTACACAGCTTATTCGATAAGCTGTGTAACCAAGCTTATTTTTCTTAGATTCCTTTTAGTTCAAGCTATTTTCCGTAATTTTTTCAGAATTTTTATAATTAGTTTAGTATTTTTAAACATTTATTTTTATTAAAAACTTTAAAAAATCATAAAAAATAGAAAATTAATCAAAAAAATATAATTCTTTTTTAGAAAATTTTATTTTATCATATAGTTTCTAGGAAAAATAGTTTTGTTTCCATAGGATTAAAATTGCACAATTTCAATTTTTAAAGAATGGGATTCGTTTCCGTTCTCGTTTTTCGTGTTTTTAAGCTCATTTCAAATCCATTTTTGTTCTAGTTTTCTTAAAACTTACTTTATAGTCAATTAGAGTCTATTAAAAGAGAAAAATTCATTTTAGGTTTAATTTTGGAAATTTTGGTTTTTTTTAATTACCATTTAGGGTTCCCGTTTTGCGTTTTTTAGTTAAAGTTTAATTTCCCGTTATTTGTTTTCATGCTTAATTGTTATCATTTGCTTTTTTTTTGTATTCATAGAAATAGATAATCAAATCAATCTTTGTTACCAATTCAAATCATTGTCCGAACAACAAACGTGGTCTCAATTTCATAAATCGTTGGGGAATAACGACCCGGGAATCATACTTCCCGGTTAATATACGTATAATATATATATTTGTGAAGATTTTCCTTTCTACCTTTGTCCTCAAGGGTAGTTTGGTAATTTTCTTTCATATTATATTTTATAATTACGTGTATAAGATTGCTGCAATCAATTTTTGGCGCCGTTGCCGGGGATTTGTGATTAAGATTCTTTCGTTTGAAGTTTGTCGATCGTGATTTGAAGAACCTTTCGTTTTCGAAAGTTACGTTTTTATTGTAAAAATCAAAATAAAAAAAAGTAAAAAAGTAAAAAGTAAAAAAATATTTTTCTTTTCTTTTATTAGTATAATTATCATATAAAAAATATAAAAAAATAAAAAATCAAAAATATAAAAATTGTCCATAAAAAAAACAAAGTTGGTAAAAGAACACCAACAAATAATACCTTCAATTGAAGTATTATCCATCAAATAATAAAAAATAATTTTTTTTAGTATAAATTTTCCTTTTCTACTTTGTGCATGCGCACTCGTTCTTAAACCCGCAACCGTAACTGTCAACAACAAGCCTCACCGGCTGTTGTAGAATAGTTTAATTTAAAAGAACCTTTTGATAATCCTCCCCTAGTTCCAATGGCCGATAACCGGACTATGGCGGAATTGCTCCAAGCATCCACCGAGGGTTACGAGGATGCAATCGTAATTCCCGAAATTAATGTTAATTTTGAGTTAAAGCATGGTTTGATCAATCTTGTTCAAAACAAGCAGTTTTTTGGACATGATAAAGAGGATCCACATGCTCACATCCGTTATTTCAACAAGATCACCTCAACGATGAGATTCCCGGACGTCCCGAGCACGTCAATTAAGCTTATGCTTTTTGCCATTTTCTCTCGAAGGTTTAGCCCGGATTTGGCTAGAGAAAGAACATCCTCTATCAATTTTGACATGGGACGATCTTGTTTCAAAATTCATTAATCAATTCTTTCCTTCTTCAAAAACGACAAATCTTCAAAACGAAATCACGAGATTTCAACAAAGATTTGACGAGTCGTTTTACGAGGCTTGGGATCGATTTAATGATCTTCTTCGAGCATGCCCACATCACGAATTTTTAGAATTACATCAACTAGATACGTTTTACAATGCCTTAAATGCTAATGATCAAGATTCGTTGAATTCCGCTACGGGTGGAAACTTTTTGGATAAAATGCCTCGTGAATGCTTGAGAATTATCGAGAGTAAATCCAAAATTCGTAATTCACGAAACAAGGCAGTCGTTGCCAAAGTGAGTTCGAATTCATCTACTCCCGGAATTTCACCCGATGTTGCTGCTCTTACAACCGAAGTTTCTGAACTTAAGAATATGATGAAGACTATGCTTATCGACAAGCAAAAAGCCCAAGCTCCCGCACCCGTAAAAGCGGTCGAGCAGAGTTGTGTAACTTGTGGAGGTACTCATTCTTATAGAAATTGTCCCGCCACCGATGGCAATGTTTATCGAGACAACATTCAAGAGTACGTTTCACAAGCTGCTGCAGCTAATTTCAATCAAGGAAATACCAATTCTAGACATCCGATGGTTGCAAACCAAATCCGACCTTCTGGTTTTCCTCTAATTCAAAACAATCAAAACCGTTTCAATCAAAATCAAGGAAATAATTTCAACCAAAATCGGGGAACCAACTTCAATCAAAACCGTGGAAAGAACTTCAACCAAGGAAAAATTTATCAACCTCCGACTAGTCAACTACCGGTTTACCAAGCTCCACCTTATCAAGTTCTAGCTCCGCAAATACAAGGTGTTTCAAAGACCGATTTTGAGAATTATGTCAAGGCTAATGGTGTTGTATTAAGGAATATGCAAAATCAAGGCCAAGGTTTACAAAACCAGATGCCAAATTTAACGAAAATGCTTTCTAAATTCGTAAATTCCAATACCGCTTCATCTTCGAGTTCAGGTTCTCTTCCTAGTAACACAGTTACTAACCCGAAGGAAGACTTGAAGGGTATTACCACCCGAAGCGGTGTTGCTTATCAAGGACCTACAATTCCTACTTCTTCTCCTAAAGTAGTGGAACGTAGAACCGAGGTGACAAAGGATACGGTTTTTCCTACTAATAACAGAATTACCGAAGACGTCCAGCCTCCCTTTGTCCCAGTTGAAAACCAAATTCTAGTTTCCAAGCTAGTTGTTGCTCCCGTTAGTGCGCCGATGCCTAACCCGAAACCGTCGATTATTATCCTTCAAGGCGAAATGATGAGAAGTGCCGTAAAAATGCTAACGAACAAATTGAGAAATTCTACGAAATCTTTAAAGATATGAGTTTCGAAATTAGCTTCATGGATGCTTTGACTCTAATGCCTAAATTTTCTTCAACTCTTAAAGCCTTAATCGGAAATAAAGAAAAACTTAGTGAGATGGCTAGAACCCCTTTGAACAAACATTACTCGGCGGTCATACTTAAAAAGTTACCCCAAAAACTTGGTGACCCCGGCAGATTCCTTATTCCATGTAAATTTCCCAGAATAGATGAGTGCTTAGCCTTGTCCGATCTTGGCGCAAGCATAAATCTCACGCCATTTTCCGTGTGGAAAAAGCTTAACCTTCCAAACCTGACTCCGACGTGCATGACACTAGAACTAGCGGACCGTTCGATTTCCGGACCGATCAGGATTGCTAAAGATGTCAACGTTGAAGTTGGTGTATTCCAGTTTCCAGCAGACTTCGTGGTCGTAGATTTTGAACCAGACCCTCGAGTACCTCTAATTCTCGGGAGGTGTTTTCTTAAGACCAGTCGTGCTTTGATAGATGTGTACGAAGGTGAATTAACCCTTCGAGTATACAATGAAGCCATTACTTACAATCTTGATCAAACTTTGAGATACTCGGTTAATTATAATGATATAACGGCGAATCGAATCGACGTTGTTGAATTAGATTGTGAGGAGTATTCTCAGGAAGTTCTAGGATTTTCAGACGTGATCTCCAGTGGCAATCCCACTCCCAGATATGACCCGATAGTTTCAAATTCTTCTCCGACTATCACTCCTTTCGGGGATAGTGATTTTCTACTTCTAGAAGAAGCTGATGCTTTTCTTGGTCTAGCCGACGATCCAACTTCACCGGAAGTTGATGAATCCTATTATGACCCAGAAGGGGACATTCTTATTCTCAAAGCACTCCTTAATAGTGATCCTTCACCACCTCCGAACCAAGGAAATTATTTGCCGAAAATCAGAAAGGGACTTAAACTGTGTGAAGCCAAAACTGCCAAATCTTCAATTGATGAACCTCCTGACGTCGAACTTAAGGACTTACCACCTCATCTCGAATATGCATTTTTGGAAGACAACAACAAGTTGCCGAACATAAATTGCCAAAGATTTGAGTGTCGATGAAAATACCGCTCTCATAAAGGTTCTAAAGTCCCAAAAGCGAGCAATCGCTTGGAAACTCTTCGACATAAAGGGTATTAACCCAGAATTTGGAATCTTGTTCTCATAAAATTCTAATGGAAGAGGACTATGAACCAGTGGTCCAACATCAGAGAAGGGTTAATCTAAAGATCCATGATGTCATTAAGAAAGAGGTTGAAAAACTTCTTGACGCTGGATTGATCTACCCAATCTCGGATAGTCCTTGGGTAGTGCACTGTGTGCCAAAGAAAGGAGGGATAACTGTAGTGACCAATGATGAAAATGAATTAGTACTAACTAGACTTGTAACGAGATGGAGAGTTTGTATTGATTATCGTAAGTTGAACGAAGCCACCCGGAAAGACCACTTCCCTTTGTCGTTTATGGATCAAATGCTTGAGAGACTCGCAGAAAATGAATACTATTGTTTCCTCAATGGTTTCTCAGGTTACTTTCAAATACCAATCGATCCAAAAGATCAGGAAAAGACCACATTCACCTGCCCATACGGAACATTTGCTTACCGCCGCATGCCTTTTGGCTTATGCAATGCACCAAGCACGTTCCAGAGGTGTATGATGGCCATATTCCATGATATGATTGAAAATACAATGGAAGTTTTCATGGATGACTTTTCAGTTTTGGGAAATTCTTTTTCTACGTGCCTTTCCAATTTAGAAAAGATGCTTAAACGGTGTGAAGACACTAATTTGGCTCTAAATTGGGAAAAAAGCCATTTTATGGTGAAAGAAGACATCGTACTTGGACATAAAATTTCAAAGAAGGGAATCGTAGTCGACAAAGCCAAAATAGACATGATTGCTAAATTACCTCACCCAACTACCGTCAAGGGTATTAGGAGTTTTCTCGGACATGCAGGTTTTTACCGTAGATTCATCAAGGACTTTTCAAAAATTTCTCGACCCATGACTCATCTCCTTGAGAAAAACACTCCTTTTATTTTCTCTGAGGAATGCATTCAAGCTTTTCAGATCTTAAAGAAGAAATTAACTGAAGCTCCAATTCTGATTGCCCCCAACTGGGACCAGCCCTTTGAGCTTATGTGCGATGCTAGTGACTATGCCATAGGTGCGGTTCTGGGGTAACGAATTGAGAAACACTTTAGACCTATACATTATGCAAGCAAAACAATGACCGAGGCGGAATCAAACTACACCACAACAGAAAAGGAAATGTTAGCTGTGGTGTACGCTTTCGAAAAATTCCGATCATACCTCATCATGAATAAAATCATAGTGTATACGGACCATTCCGCCCTTAAGTACATATTTGCTAAGAAAAATGCCAAGGCAAGATTGCTACGATGGGTTCTCCTTCTTCAGGAATTCGATTTTAACGTAATTGATACAAGGGAGCCGAGAACTACACGGCCGATCATCTTTCCCGATTAGAAAACCCGTATGAAAATGTTCTCGATCCAAAGGAAATAAACAAAAATTTTCCTCTCGAGACACTTAATATGGTGACTTCTCGTGGTGACCCAAGTACCCCGTGGTTTGCCGATTATGCAAATTACCACGCGGGGAATTTCATTGTCAAAGGAATGTCAACTCAGCAGAAAAACAAATTTTTCAAAGATGTCAAACACTATTTTTGGGACGACCCTTTTCTATTCAGAACCTGTGCGGATCAAGTGATTCGGCGATGTGTTTCAGGCCAAGAAGCTGTCGACATCCTCATAGCTTGCCATAATGGACCCACCGAGGGAGATTACGGTGCCAACTACACTGCCAAAAAGGTTTTTGACTCATGATTTTATTGGCCCGCAATCTACAAAGATGCCCATGAGTTAGTCAAAAACTGTGACTCATGCCAGCGTCAAGGAAAAATTTCACAACGTAATGAGATGCCACAAAATTCTATCCAAGTGTGTGAAATCTTTGATGTCTAGGGCATAAACTTCATGGGACCATTTCTGTCATCTAGAGGAAATAAATACATACTCGTAGCTGTTGATTACCTATCCAAATGGGTTGAAGCCAAGGCGCTCCCCACTAACGATGCTAGAGTTGTAGTTAAGTTTTTGAAATATCTTTTTGCCCGATTCGGTACACCGAGAGCTATTATAAGCGATTGTGGGACCCATTTCTGTAATGACAAATTTGCTAAAGTAATGTCTAAGTATGGGGTCACTCATCGTCTTGCTACCGCTTACCACCCTTAAACGAGCGGTCAAGTCGAGGTGTCGAATCATGGGTTAAAACGTATTTTAGAAAGGACGGTTGGAGAAAACCATGCCTCATGGTCCGATAGGCTTGATGACGCTCTATGGGCATTCCGTACCGCTTATAAGACACCAATTGGTTGCACCCCTTACAAGCTCGTGTATGGAAAGTCGTGTCATCTGCCTATCGAATTAGAGCATAGAGCGTATTAGGCATTAAAACATGCTAATTTTGATCTTAAACCACGGGCGATCACCGAAAGCTGCAACTTAATAAACTTAATGAACTTCGTGATCAAGCATACGAGAATTCTTTGATTTATAAGGAGAGGACGAAGAAGCTTCATGACTCAAAGATCAAAAACCGCATTTTCAATGTTGGTGATCAAGTCTTGCTTTTCAACTCTCGTCTAAAGATATTCTCGGGAAAGCTTAAAACCCGATGGTCCGGCCCTTTCACTATAACCGAAGTTTTTCCATATGGCACTGCCAAATTATCTCACTCTGACGGATCAAACTTCAAAGTGAATTGCCACCGACTTAAGCATTACTTCGGAGGGGACTTACCACCCAAGGTAGTCCAGGATCTCCACACTCTCTCCAAGGACGAATAAATTCAGAGATCGAGTCAAGCTATGTGACTCGGTTACCAAAAACAAAGCGCTTCGTGGGAGGCACCCCATGCTTATCCATCTTGTATTTTCTTTCTTATTTTCTATTGTGATGTGAGGAGGCTTATACTCTTCCGATCTTTGTGTTTGTTGTTTGTTGTGATTGTTTGCAGGATGAACCTAAATTTTCTGAAGTCTCTCGTGTTCAGTGTTTTGTCCCGGCCCACTCGAGCTTCCTATCCTTTGCTTGCCATTAGTTTGGGGAAATCCGGTATCCTAAATATTATTATCGACTAACATTTATCTTTTAGCACACTTGATAAACGGCTAGAAATTTGTGTGATACTTTCTTCATGTTTGGGTTATGCATTCGACATTTTTGAGTTCTAGTATGGGGTTTTTAAGTCTTAGGCTAGGAAACATTGAGGACAATGTTTGATTTTAGTATGGGGTAGTATATATTCGATATGATCTTGCCTACTTTTACCCGTTGTTCTCACGTACCCCGTTTTCCCAAAAAAAATTCAAAAATATGAAAAAATTTAAAATTTTCAAAAATAAAATAAGTGTTTTTGTCACAATTTTGACTTTCCTGCTGGGAAGAATAAGAGTAAATTTTGACCCGATCGAGCGTGTTGAGCTCTAGCTTGTTTCTTAACTTTTAGGCTAAGCGTTCGCGAAAATTCACGAAGAACGAAAAATGATAGAGTTAAATATGAGTGGGATGCTAAACAAGGATTAATTGGAAATCTTAAGAGCTCATGTATGTAATTTGTGGCCTTTTCTCCCATAAGCTCTTAACCGGATTAATATATGTGCTGTTTTTGGAGATTAAACTTAAATCAATAATTTTTATGTAATATATAGCAAAAATTTTAGTCTTAGTTCAAATTTATACTTGAATTTTTTAAAAAGAAGTCTTCTCTATATAAAGTTTATAAATATATATATATATATATATATATATATAAAATGATGAATGAAATAATGAAAAATAAAAAAATAATAATAATAAAAGTTGTGGGTTGATAAAAGTTTACTACCTCTTGCCGGCTCACAACCGATGTGGTAGTATTCTAAAGAAAAGCCCATAGTAAGAATAAAAATCCGAGACTGATAAAAGTTTGCTGCATCTTGCCGGCTCACAACCGATGTTGCAGCCTTCTAAAAGGTCGAGGGTTACAATTACATAAATGTTTAATATTAAGTTTAAATTAATAAATAGATTTCTTTTTGTTAAATTCAAATATGCTTTTGAACTTTGACTATTCCATTTTATAAGCTATGTATATACGGGAAACCTGAGAGTTTTTTTAAACCTAAGGTCCGTGAGTCCCGATACTAGTCTCTGTGGGGTGTCAAAAGCCTGGTCACTTAGCCGCAAGGTTGGGATATGCCGAGACGAAAGTCGCTACATGGGATGATCTCACCTTCAAACTCATTATTCTTGGGTGGAACGTGAAGCATAGTATGTTGCAAAACATTGATCCATGGTTGAAATTCAAAATAGCACACTAACTTAAGATATAATAAATGTCGGGAGTAAAAAGTTCACAAGTTGCAAATATGAGTAGTGTTAGCATCTTTACTGATATTTAGCTGTGATTTCGTTTTAAGCTTGGTTTGAAGAAAGTAAAAAGTCGGGGACGATGAATTTATCTTTTTTTGGGCATTCTCGGATCGAAATGTATCTTGTTCTATAATCCCTAACAGTTATGGAAATAACGAAAGTCTTAATATTCTAAAAAAATAAAAAATAAAAAAAATAAAAATTTTAAAAATGGGAAAATAGGGTGTTTTATAACTTGTGATTTCTAAACTCTCTCCACAAAAGTCTTTGCTACTTTTCAAAGATTTAGATTGGGGAAGTTTTGAGATATTTGGTTATAGAGCATATAATCTTGCGTGAGGACACGCAATCGCTTAGTTTGGGGAATTTTGATATGTGTGAAATCACATATCCGTTTTATATCAAAAATGGCCCTAAAAAGATAAAATTGTGTTTTAAATGCTTGTATATTGCTTGTTTTGTCTTTATGATTGTGTAGGTACAGAAAACGGTCAAAACCGGACAAACACGGACACAGGAAAGGAAAGAGAATACAAGAGCCAGGAGAATGCTATCAAAGGTCAACCAAAGTCAACCCTTGGTCAATATTAGTCAACCACAAGAAGACAAAATTCCCAAAACAGCCCTTGAATTAAACCAAATTGCAAAAATGGTCCCCTAAACCCTAACGGTGTTAACTCTTTAATATATAAAGAGTTAACATCCGTTAACCCTTATAACAACACCAAATGAACCGGACTAATCCCTTAAACCACTTGGGCCCAAGTCAAACCCATCATACCCGAGTCAAACACCCACCCCTTTTATAAAAAGTAAAAGAGCGGGAAAAGTGGTTTTCATTGTTTATCTTCTTCCTCAGTTTTTACCTCACATCACAATCAAAGGGTAAAATCAAATTGAGGACGTGGCCATGAAATTCAAGTGATAAGTGACAAGATGGCACAAAGAAACGTCATTGAGGAGCTCTTATTGGTGGAAACCCACATGACTCGACACGCGTACTTGTCAAGAAACACACAAATGATGGAAAATTGCTCTAAATCCTTTGGAAAAGTAACACAATGCTCTGACACACGGAATGCCACGCTGGCAATCCGTGTGCTCCAAAGTTGATCCAACGGTGATAACAAGAGAGCTAATGATTAGAGATAAAGGAAGGGACAGGATCAAAGGGAGCGTGTACCTGACTCAGGGGCCTAGAAGCTTCTCCCAGGCAGTATAAATACAAGCAAGGACTCACTCTCAGGGGGCATCTAGGAGTAGAACTTAGCGTAGCTTTTTAAGTAGCTTTTAAATTGTAATTTTCCTTTTCAAGTAATGTTTTAATGTAATTTCAAGTTTCACTTTTGTAATCAAGCACCTTTTATTAATAAAAGTTTAAGTTTCTTAATTGTGTATTTTGTTTTTCATTAAATGGTTAAATAAGCTCTGATTTGTTAAAATAAGCTCTTAAGCTCTTAAGCTACTCATAAGCTGCTCATCTAAGCTCAAAAAGCTTAAATAAGCTTTATAATACTCAAATACTCCCTCAATTACCTCAGCTCAAAAATGGATGATGGATCAAACCTGGAAGGATCCATAGACCTCACTGGCTTATTCTAAATAAGCCAGAGCTTGTAGACATAAGCTCTTGTTGAGCAATAATCCCTGTTTAGCTGGGATTCAGGTTCTATAACTCATTTACCTTTCTGTTTTAAATATTTTAGTATAATTCTGCTTATTAGCTTAGTAATTGCTTAATTTGCTTAATTGTTTGCTTATTTGTGCTTAAACTTGTCTTATTGTGCTTATTAAGTTTGTTTGATCATCTGTTTTCTAATTACATAGCTTAGATCTTAGTTTTAATGTTTTTAGTCTCTAATCTGTCAAAAAGAAAAAAAATATTAGTATAGTTATTAGATATTCAATTCTGGCTTAATTGCTTGTTGAAACATGTTCATTTTAGTTGTTATAATCTGCTTGACATTTGGTATCTGAGTTTTAATCATTAAATCTGTTTTTCACAAGTTTAAATGGATTTTGAAAATTCTAAAGGGGTGTTTGGGATAACAGACTTGGCTACAAGTTAAGACTGCATTTGGCCAATTTATCTTGTGTTTTTGGTTTAAAATCTCAATTTAGGATTGTTTAAGCTAGTGTCATAAGTCAGAATAGGGTTAATCCAGTTTTCATGAGTTTAGTGTTCATAGGCTCAAAGGTTTCAAAACATGTCAACTGTATCAGCAATTGTGACTAACAAAAGGCCATTTTCTAGTTGCATTTTCAGAAGGTATAAGTAGATTTTAGGTCTTATAATTTAAAGCACAAATAGATCTTAGGCTAGTTATAATCTGTTTTAGCTTAGCTTTGAAAAGGTAGTTTAATTATATATCTGTTTTTAGCTTTTAAAATTGCCTTTTGTCTTTTCATTTTCAAAACAAAACTCAGCATTATCTGAGTCTTAAGTCTGTTTCCATAGTGCTCTTTCATTAAGCTATTTTGTTTCAAAATCATTTTTAGAAGCATTTTTAGGTAGCTTTTTAGCTCTAGATTAAGCCTGCTTAAGTCATTTCCCCATAAGGATCTAAGAGCTTATTGAAAAATAAGCTCAAAGGTCCCTGCAGGGACTGTTTGGCTCTAAATCTAGTTAAGTTCTTATTAGGATTTTATAGCTTATTGCTTTTAAGTTTTAGCTTAATTTTTACTTAAAATAGCTTATTAGGTTAGAAATAGTTAGTTTGTAGCTTATTAAGTCCTT